>UZAN01055433.1:0-10263 GCA_900618425.1 Echinostoma caproni | reverse complement strand
GAAGGTTGTCCGCATTTGCGTCAACCGTATAGCCCCAACTGAATGGCATTCAAACAGTCATACATGCATGCATTCTTATACGTATATAAATACATACATACATATATACATACATACATACATACATACATACATACAGACAGACAGACAGACAGACAGACAGACAGACAGACAGACAGACAGACAGGCTGCTGGTAAGAAAGTTGTGGCTCAAAATGCACTAACAAAAGTCCCCCGTGTGCGTTGGACAAAGCTTAAAACCGGGATTAAAAATATATCCACCATGTGGTTCCATTTAGTTGGCACAAATAAGCAGAATGGATTGATTTCCGACAGTTTGATTATTTGCTGAGTTATGCGTGGTCGTGATTCGGATTTTGCAAGTCAACGAAACTGAAAACCTGGGTACCTGTGAACAAGAACTCGGCATGATAAGATGCTGTGGTCAATAAGTCTGTCTAGTTGTCGCAAAAGAGCACCATTGCAAGATTAATTTCCCATGAATCAAGGTGCGGACAAGTTGGTTACGATCTCAATGCACTGTAGTATAAAGGGGGCGCTGCCACCCAGGGAGCGGTGCACATGAAGACACACAAAAACACAATTATCAAAATGATACTCTTTCTGACCACAGAAAGTTTGGTGACCTATGGAATCGGTAAATAGTGGAACCAAAACAACTGTCACTGTGTTTCACCAGGAGCGGAAAATTGTTCCAGACGCGATATGTGCCATACGTGGAACGGTGATGATATTTTGAATCACACTGGTTTAGTCATTTCGCGTTAAATAATGTCGATCACCGCCGGCCAAATGCAGCTTCATCGTGACCGACTGAGTTGCTCGCCTATTTCCATAGGAGGGACGGGGTATGCGGGCTGTGCCACTTGAAGTCTCAGGTCGTAGGTTACCGGTTATCTAGGGGAGCGAGTGGGAAAAGATATCAATCAGCTTAGCTTTGGTATGAATGACATGAGCGTTAACCGGTCATCAGCAAAATCCGTATCACGTGTGATAAATGGGAAATGAAACACACGCGCAGACACGTATGAAGAAGATTATAGTGGTCTTATCTTAATTTATCACAACCACCTGTTTGAAACGATTAGTCCACAGTTTCCTGGATCGACCGCAAGAGAAGTTCCAATCCCCGGAACCTTTCTGCATTTGGCACCAGCTCAGTTGTAGATGCTGTTCAGCATACATCCGTGGAGGAATCCCGGAGATGTGATACAGAACGGTATGCGCAGCACCATTCTGCCTATTTAATCAGGGATATCCATCGAATCTTTACAGGAACAAATGCAAATTATAGTGTAGCAAAGTAATTTCTCGCTGACGAATCTCTAAGTGGTTTAGTTAGCTTATCCAAAAAAAATTTACAAACGAACGTTTAGAAAAGGAGCAGCTTCTTGGAGCTACGGAATGCCGCAAAATGTCGGATGAAGATCAAGAATTGGACGTGTGCTCAAAGGAAGCGCAATGGTTCATCGATTTCAGTTGTTATCTCTCTCTAGTACTTCATATACACGACTTTATTACGTCAGAAATTTCAACATCATGACTTACATTTTATTACAAATACAGTGCTATGCATTATAAAAGTAGTGAACCCCATAGTTATCAACTTTGCCGTCCATTTATGGAAACCGCTGATGGGAACAGTGGCACTTGAAGTGACATGTGCAGCATGGCCAGTATGCTATCCTGAATGACTGGAAAGATGCACACCATCAACGAACAAACGAAAAGTGGTGTCAGGGTTCCAAATTTCGACTATAAACTAGGGGGAATATCAGCAAAGACGCAACAAAACTCGTAGCTATCATCACCGAGACACATCGATTACCATTCTCAGTTACTTGTGAGTAGTGTTGTGGAATAATTCGATATTGATTGACTATAGAATTGACCATCCTTCAGATTTCATCTTCACGCACATCCCTCAGCTAATGCCGGTCAGTCCGTCGTACACACTGGAAGGGCTGAGGATGGTCAGTTCTGTTCAATTCGCATTGGTTACCCGTGTTTTACTCTCTCATCACAATGTCTAATTGAGTATGTTGGTGATTTTAGCTTGACAAGCCCACATAATATCTAAATAAATTTTCAATATCATCACAATCAGGGTACTATTTGATACAGTTCATAAAATAACTAAAAGATATCGACAAGACGAGAAAATCTACTGTTCTTCTTCAAACTTAAATCTGTTTTCTTACTTTAATTGTTGAGTTTTTGTTGAATTCGGATTGAGGTAAATTTGTTTCTTTTCGCATTTCATTAATTAATTAATTTTTCATCTATCCACCATTCTTCTGTCCAGATTTCTTCGTGATTTAGAGGCACGATGGGCCGCACAAACCCCGATTGTCAACGAAGTCTGCGACCTGATTGTGAAACATGCTGGTGGGGCTAATTTTGAACCGTACATCACATATCTGCGGAACCAGGCCTACCAGTTAGCCACATTACGTAATCTATGGTGAGCAAATCAAGCCACGTGCGGTTTGCACCGTGTTATTCCTTCGGGTACCTGATATCAGTTTGTTTACTCATTTTGCCTCTGTATTGAGGAACACACTCTTTTAGAGCATAGCATATCCCGTTCACACCCGCACAATGGTATATGTACGACCGTCGGACTTCTGTTGTGTGTGTGTAGGTAATCGGTTAAGTCATCACGGACTAGACATACGGAGAAGTTTGAGTAGCTTTCCGTTCATTTGGTCCAAAAAATAAGCGAAATAAAATGCACACACTTCCTGGTGAGTCATTCATAGACACTCAGGCCGACGTTTCGCACGAATCGAATGTGTGCACCTGTATATATACTCTCCTGTGTAACTCGGAACGCTTATTGCGAGCAGTATGTGATCCTTAAGCGATTATGCTGAAGCCCATCGGTTCAGAGAGAGAAAGACTATGTCAACCAGTTCGAGGCTGCACATCTGCCCGGGTTGATTTTAACTGGATAATATTTCAGGCGCCCCAGCAAAACAGTACCCCTGTGGGCAGCCGGAGGCCGATACTGTATCGATTAATGCAAAAGTATGACGTTTGCATCACTGAACTAACAATAGCCCTATAAATATCTAACGAATGTGTTACTGAACCACGTTTCTGTCAATCTGACCGGCAGTGGCAGCAAACTTTCTTTTGGCTCAATTGGCACATGTAAGAACCCGAAAACAAGTCTGATCAACTAATCTGTCATGAATGTCATGTCTTTTCAAACGTTCACCCCCCCCCCGTCCCTTGTATCCGTATCCGTGATCTTTCCTTGACCAGTGATCGTTCGGTTAACTTCCAGTGTGAACCACACATGTCATTCTGCAAAGCCACCTTCGGTGGACTGTACAGATTGAAAAGGCCAGTAAGGAGACAGGGGAACGGACGCGCACGTGTTTCGTGATACCGCCTAGCTATCACTCCGTATTGTTGATGTGTAGTAATACTATTCGGTCCGATTTAGCGAGGTTCTCTAAATAGGAATAAACTTTTTCATTTGAAACAGCAATTCCGACACAGATCCCTGTCTATTGTTGTTTTGCCTAAGGGAGGGAAACTAAAAGTTAAATGTATCCCATTGAAGAATAGAAAGAAGAAAATGAACTGGTTGAAAACGACCGATGATGCAAACAATGCGTTGTTTAAAAAAAATCGAAAATTTCCAACAAAGTGACGAGACAGAGGTCGAATAGATTGTTTCACGGTTCTCGAGAACAGAGACCAAACGAATCCAGATCAATAAAGACATTTGACTGTACTTGTGCAAAAATATCTTCGCGAGGTGGGGAAACCGCCGAACCGGGCAGAGTTGAAAGAACAGACCCTAAATCTTGTTATCCACCATGGACTTTGTAAAACGGACCGAGGAGAGTGAGCCAGTACCCGTTTTCTATGTTTGGCGGAATTTGTTGCACAATGTAGTTGAATAGGAACATGAAGAAACCGGGAAGAGCAACAAAACAAAGTCTCACCAAATATTACCGTAGCAACACAAATCTGTGTATGGGTAGAATTTGGAACACTATGGACAGATGAGTGCAGGCTACACCAGAGTTCTAAAATGCAAACTATGATTTGTTTATCTATTAAAACCGGAACGTGTCAGATATCCGAGACCCCTGTAAAACGCCATCTTCAAAAACGGTCCACTTCAAAAACTCAGTTCAATCACCACTCTGTTGTCAACCTATTCATCAAGTCACAAGTAGACTATTGCCATTTTTCAGTCCTTATTATAACTGTAATAGTAAACCTGAGATGTCGACGGGAACCCTATAGACAATCGATAGTTTGAGATAGTGAAGTTACCAATGTACATAAATGTATGTGCACATATTCTCTCAAATTGTTAATAGAACAATTGATCTGAGTAGTTACTCAGGTATATGAACAAAAATTGTCCACCCCGCTTAGGTCAACCAACTCCTCCCCTCACCCCCCCCGCCTCCCCGTACGCGTTTCACTATCGAACTCATGTACATCTAATTCATTCGTTACATCACGTGTATTCACCGCCTCACCGCGTACACCGCGTAAACCGCATTCCCTCTGTCCCCGACCCATGCACTGGGATACCCGCCAACCCAAATCCACTTGTTTTCGGTCCAGTCAACGTGAATCGTTTCGTTCGGCTTTGGAGACACTACATGCAAATCCAATTAGTGGAAAAAATTCGCTCAGCTCGTTTCTTGCCTTACCCATGCAAAGACTCACACGTCTCAAACTGTTGGTTGAAGTGATTCGACGCTTGCAAGACGCGGTGCTTCGTGATGCGGCCGAGGCAGATGCGGGCAAAGGTGTTCGACCATACCGAATTCCCACCGATCGGGAACGGGAAAATGTTCAGCTGGCTCTGTGCGAGTTGAGTCGGGTAAGTGATTTGTCATGTCCTATTTCGCCACACACACACACACACACCGAGATCAGGAAATGCTCAAAACCAGGAATTCGGATATGTTTTCTCAACATGATGCACGTGCTTCGAGCTACTGGCCTCATTCGGTCCAATTGCATTGATCAAGTGATGGAACGATCAATTTAGCACACCGTGGTGCTATTTGGGTAGTAGTAGTATTAGTGTGGAGAGGTGTTGCTCACATTTATGAGTAGTATTCAAAATTATGCGTTTGGCGATTACTTTCAACGGTCAACAATGAACAAAGACTTCTTAAAGCGAATTGCTTTGTTCGAACTGATAACTACGGCCTGTTCCATTCTTTATCCTGTGTAGTGCCGGGAATTGTGAGGATATGTTCCAAATGAGATATCTTGTCATTTTTTTAAAGGCCAAATTATCCATACCCTAACTCTGTTACGTAATAAACAATTCTCATCAAGATAGCACCGGTCTTCTGGAATTACATTAATAGTAGAAGTAGTAATTGTACTAGTAGATATGATCAATTATCGTTTACACCGGTCACCGGAATTATTCCCCAGCACAGTAGCCTAGTAACGTTTACTATCACTTTAAAAATGTTTTTCTGTACCCCAGTTCAAAATCAGACTCTATGGATTCAAGGTTTCACAACGTTCAAAAACAATAGTCATGAAGATAGCCAACGGGCTCTATTCCAAGACCTGTGTGGAAAGATTGTAATCATTGGGATTGTACTTCACCAATTTTTACGAGACTCTGCGTTTAGTGTAGAAAACCCTGACCACTCATGTCGTTCTCTGTTCACCTTATCGCTCAAATTACGTCAGGGAGTATTCATTCAACTTGGTGTTCCAAAAATTGACTATTTGATATTTCGGCGTCATTCTTTTGCCCTCAGAATGGGTAGTATTTGGCATTCCTTACTAACCGGCGTTATTTCTTCGCCAACGACAGATTCGTTCAACCAGAGACTGAATGTCTCTTTTTGGCAATCCATATTCGCACATTCACAGAAGTACGTAAAACAATGAAGCTATTAGCTATTCCTTGTCTTCCTCTCTCTTCCTCTTTTATCGATCCATTGAAGTAATTGCGCAAAAAAGAAACAAGTGAGGCTCCACAAACAGATCACCGGTAGTCCCCTAAGTAACCCCCTAGAAATCACCGAGTTGATGTGGCTCTCATTGAGTGATCAACACCATACTGTCAAAATGCCTTCACAAAGACAGTCGTCGGATCCGCCCTCAATGGACGGATTATGAAAACAACAACAATGTATGTATCCAAAAGATAGCCATCCCTTCACCAGAGTGCAGCTCATGCGCAACCGACCGAACCATTAAATAAAGATAGACCCGGAAGACATACACATTTTTCGCGAGAGAAACGAAATGTCTTTGACATAATCCCGAGGTAACTCCACGTGCCAACAATGAGGGCAACGTAATCCAGTCAACCCATAAAACGGAATCAGTCATCCCGACTGATAACAGAGGCGGTAATGTTGATCAATCCGGATCCAAATTGTGTGTTAACCAGTCTGTGTGGCTACCCGGCCATCCGACTACCACTAGCTTGCGTCAGTATGACCTGTTCCTCCTTTTCCCGAGGATCAATCAAACCCGATTATGACTTCAGCATGGATGTGACCATCATTATCATTTTCGTCTACGCGGTTACGATACGTTAGAACACGCACGCGCACATACACTCGATCGCATTCAATCGCCGTGATTACTTCTAAGATTCCTACTCTAACCGATTCAAGATTGGCCTTTGGGCGAAAAAAATCGGCTCAGATTAGAAGAGTTCAAATAGAAGTCAGGAAATGACCACGAAAATGCTGGTGTCTTCAAGCCCCTTCCTCGCCTCCCCGCTTACTTCAGAAAGGATGAATATAGAAATGAATATAGAATATGAATATAGAAAAGTAACCCCAGGTGCTCACTCTTTCACACCAGCTTCCCTCACAATCATGATGTCTACACGACTGTTCGCAAGCGATGCTTGTGCATATTCAGACTCAGAATTCTACGGTTGCCCTTTCAACGCACTGACTTCACGCATAATGACAAATGAATCAACGGAATTATCTACAATCTACCTTCTTTAACCAACGAATGTAGTGAGTTAAATACTTTTTAGCAGTCTTGACATATATTCACACTGCGTACGACGAAACACAAAATGTTATTGACATATCGTGATCGATTGTTCGTTTGTGGGTGTTATTCTCCAGCTTTGCCATTGAAGACATCTGCGGGAAGTGGACACAGGGAAGACGCGACTGTTACTCAATCCAATGGGTGATTAACTTCGACATTATATTTAAAGTGTATGTGCGCAAGTGTAACAATGACGAATAAGCTCGATAATAGGGTGCTGAGTGGATCGACCCTTGAGAGAGAGAGAGAGTTATACGTGAATGATCAACACGCTATGGTGACGATAGCTAGTGTTCACCGTCTATACCACTTACACATTATTTGCCGATTCCTCCTCGGTTAGGGGATCCTTCCTGAAACCACTGGTTCCCACTGGGAATCGATCCGATTTGAGTAGAACGCGCTGCCTTTTTTTCACAGTTAAATCGGTCTGCTCTCACTTTAGCGGATTGAGACGTTTGAGTTCCTCCCATCTCTCTTCCTCGAAAACTCTGACTCAAAGTGCAAATGAACCGCAGCTAAAATGTCTACATAGCAGTATGGAGCCGGCTTGGTGTACAACTAAGGTGTACACACCTTGAGGAGTTAAGTCTTTAGCTTCTCCACAGTCTATGCTTGACTGATGATGATGGATGAAAGTTAAACGGTCTTCAAAATACGTTGTGCTTTTGGTAATTATTGCCAAAAGCCCCGGGGAAGAAAGACTCGGAGTAAGACCCGGATTTTGTTCCCTTTTATCCAGTTCATCTACAATACAGTACAGAATATGGAACGATTTTATCAGTGTGTTTTATTCATCACGAAAAAGCGCGGAAGTTACCGCTGTGCAGATCGGTGTGGTTCACTCCAACCACCACCAAATCCACTGGGGAGATGTGTTTTTTCTGTTTANCCCCCCCCCCCCCCACACACACAAAACTCCCGTTAGGAGGATGCACATGAAATAAGTCCCTGTCCCCGCATTCCATCCCCCACCCCACCCCCAGACGAACAATAACGACATGATGTTGAACCGATCTGCATAAAACTTTATCAATTTATCAGATAATAAAAATCTACCAGCAGTGAACAACATTAACCTGGATGATTGCGAGGGGGGGACCCACAGACTGGTCCGAAATGATCCCCAACCAAATATATCATCATAGCCATAAAATCCGATCGCATACATACATATTTATTTATTGCTATATTACTGTGCGTTGCGAGCAATTAGGCTAGCGAATCAGCTGACATACTTATACAAATAATATCCAGATTATTTTCCAATCTGAGTTTATAATAATAATAATTGTTGTTGTTGTTGTTGAAACGTTTTGGCTTGATGCGGCCTGTTCCTTAGCGACAGACGAACCTCACATGAGAATGCATAGTGCACTTTTTCCGTAACCTGACAAACTATTTCTGATTTGACTGGTCTCATCAGGATCACTTAAGTCCTTAGACGTACCCAGATCCAAAACAATGCGAAAGTGTACAAGATAAATAGGTTGTATTATGTGGCCTATCCACTTTGTCGAGCTGAGAATTAGTGAAAAGCTACCATGGCGCATGTCGTTCGAATCTCCTCGTTTAGTAATTTGCAATTCGAGCAACTTTAGTTACCATTCTAGCTAAAAAAATAAATAGTTGCCTATGATGAAACATTCTGATTATGCCTAATTGTTTTTGAAATGAACATCAGTGGGCCGCCATCCCCCACTACAGGGCGGGGTGAGTTCCGAAATATCTCAGCAAGTATGAACCGGTTAATCGGTTCTTCAGGACCTAATCAGTGAAATGCATTAATAAAATGTTCAATGAACTGTAATGATCATCCGGTTGCTCGCTTACTACCTTAATGGTTATCTCACTCACACGTGCATTGACTACGATCCTTGCGAATTATGGGACATAGCATGCGATTTTTCTGGTTGAACTCATGAACAAATCTACTCCAAGAAAGCAAATTGGGATTAAATCATTCTTCCATGATTTCTTTTTTGCACTGTCCGAAACGTTTTTCCATCATTGACGGAAGCAGAAACCAAACCAGATTTGATTAAAAGTATTGAGAAAAACGAAAAGAGTTGGTTCCTGTGGAGAACGATAAACAAGACGATTAGTTGCATCATCCACATCATAAATCTGACTCATATAATTGCTTGAATTCTGCCATTATTTGAATCAAAAGCGTTGATTATAATATGATCGCTTGTTCTGAACATATACACATACTTCTGTAGTGATGTACTACTCACATTAAACATGAGTAGCACGCTTTTGGTGGGAGCATGAGGAAGTGACTGACAGATTCTCATGATACTCAAAAATAAACCTAAAATCCCGGACAAGTGAGGCAGAAGAAATAAACAGATCATTGAATTCGTGACCTGCCCGTTTAGTAGTACATCTTTCGTTCTATGCACTCCGATGTACTGTCCACCTGTATCCTTCTCAAAACATAGTTTCTCAGCTCGTCACTGAACTTGTGGATTTATAGCTCTACTCATGAGAGCCTAAAAATGTTCCAACCCGTCGCATGTCACATGATCTCTTTGCCCGCCTTTTCACTCTGTTTACTCAATCCATTACCTCACCATAGCTTCTCGCATCCAGTGAAACTGAGAAAGAACTAATGGATCAGAAGGCTCGGCTTTTGACACTGTCCACATCGTTGGAATTCATGGATACGGTTAAAGTAAGTGCATTGAACAATGAATGCCTGTTCACTGTAATCGTATGGCTTAAATCTACCGGTTATACTTGAACTCCTCACTCATCTTAGTCCGGTGTAATCTCACAACACAATCGTCCGAGTCTGAATATGACCGAATTACGTTTTAAATTTTTTATTCATTTATGCCTTCCTTGTGCATGTATCCCATTCCCATATTTTCAAATTATCCCCATTCTGCGGTGCATTAGCTTTCATCCAGTGATCTAAACTCTGTCTCTCTCTCTCACACCTCCTTCTCCTCGACAACGACGTGGGCAATCCTTGTTTCACGGAGGTTTTTTTGGGGATTAGACAAGCTGATCATTACCTGCGATATATGCATATACCTACCCATCGATATCCGTCAAGTGACCGCCTCTTGTCCGTGCATTTGTTTCCCTTCCAATGGAACATGTTGTGCTAGAAAAATCCTGGTTCTTTATGGCACTGTCTGTCTGTTTAGCATTACCGACCGGTCTCGGGTCCGAACTCAGGCGAAAACACAATCG
>UZAN01055426.1:0-10564 GCA_900618425.1 Echinostoma caproni | reverse complement strand
AGTGACAAGGTTCGCGAAACCCGTCTCGTGCTTCTGGGGACTTTTATCCAGTCATTCATATACCACTCAGAAAGAAAACTAAATCATGAACAACGAGATAAGAATCGATATTTCACTACCGATTTTATTACTACTTTTCTGTACCTTCAACGTTCAGTTTGGCTTCAACAAGGAATCGTATAGTCAAACGGACGGAGTTAGAATGAGATCACCTCTGGTCCCATTTTATGGCTGACATATCCGTCGCGAAATTGGAAAACCAGGAAATCCGAGATACCATTGAAGACTAACCATTCTATTGCCGTTACGTTAACGATATTTTCATATATGTTGACGAGAAAATACCGTTGCAAACACTGACCAACACATTTAATCGAACTCACGATGCATTCAATTTTACGTCGGAAATAGAAACGGCCAACCGTTCAATTTTCTATATGTTCATCTTACCAAGCGCTCGAATTGAGCAATTAGTAGAGCAGTCTACAGAAAACCCACATGGCCAGGTCAATACACTCATTTCGCCAGTTTTGTACCTTTGGGGCGTAAGCAAAGCCTCGTCCGATCCCTAGCTGCTAGTGTTAGGACTATATGTTCAGCAGAAAACCTGAGATCAGAATTGAACTGGCTCAGGTAAACACTATTGGACAATGACTATCCCGAGAGATTTATTGAGAAGAACCTATATGAAAGAGCCAAAAGACCAACGGTGACTACAGTAGGCCAAAAGCCAATCTATATGTCGACCTTGGTCGACAGCGTGTGAAATCTGGCTCCGGTGTGTCTTACAACAACTGGCTAACAAAGAAGGCGTTTATCGTCGCAGAAACTGCAGACTATCTACTCCGGTAGCAAATGACGAAAAATCGCATCTAACTCGAAGTTGTATGTTTGCAGTCCATGTTCCTCAGCCAACGCAGCTGTCTCAAACAGATGATAGTGTGCAACCCTTACGCATATTTATGAACACTGTGTGCACCCCAGCTGAGGAAAATCGTATCACCGAAAGTTGTTTCACACTTTCTAGCGAACGGGGTGGGTGAGTAATGCAATGTGATCCATTGCACGAAGAACTTTGTACAATAAGTGGAAATTGCCAGATCGCTTTTTCTTCTCTATTCATCTACATGCTCTCGTTGATTGATACCCCAGTACCAACGCAGTATGACATTATGACTATATGTTTTCGCGCGAGAAACTACATGTTTTCTTTTTGCTTTCATTGCGTCTGTATTCTATTGCACTCTCTGATGCTTTTCACTTCTGTGCTTTACCGTGAATTGACGTTATCGCGTACCGGGACTGTGTGCCACGGTACTGCAATACATGTCTATTGCAACCGCAAGTTTTCTGATTCAGTCAATCGCCGCGGTAAGATACGGGGATCGGTTTAGAGGTTTGCCACGATTGACCACAATCGTGACAATTCACGAGCTTGTGATCTGTTTGAATGGTTATCCATCTGTAATTGAAAAGGTACCACTATTCACCTCCTCTATGACAGTATCGTAAAGGTAGCTTAGCATACAGACTCAATGTTGTTGTTGTTGTTGTTGTAAGATTGATTCATTCTCCAGAATTCGTCAGAGTAATACTATGAACATCCGGCAGACAGCCATATTATCTGGTTGCCTGTGGTGTTTTCCGTCTGTTCCGATTTAGAACACAGTGTTGTTGAGGATGGCAGGCGTCGGATAGCAGTTTACTGCTTGAGCGTACAGTCATGTGTTCACTTCAACCACAAGCTCTGTGGATGCTGTTACGGTAAGCGCGTTGAGGACCTATTTCGACATGTCAAATGGTTTGCGCAACCGTTCGGGTGGCACTTACGCACAAGATAGATTTGATCGATTGATCGAATGATGATAGTCCACGATTGTTGGTCAATCATACAGCCAATGTGTATTCGCAACCACAAATTCACGAAGGCAATTGGCTCAGAAAAAGTAAATTTTCTACACGTTTCCAATATCATGTGTCGTTTGAACTGTCCGCGAAAACTACGTGATTATTTTTTTGCCCAATCATCTTCACCGATTGGTTATTTTTCAGTGTGTGCACAGCACAGTGTGCGATTTCAAATCTCCTGTCTCTGATACAAGATGTTGACTTGTGATCAGCGTACGATTTTCGTCCTAATCTCTTGTTCTCTTCCGCGAATGGTAGTTTTTGGGCATACGGAAATAGATTATTCGTTCTAATTGAAGGAATTTGGCCGACCAAGGAAGAGCCCAAGTAGCGCATACAGTGGTTGGATATAATTGTGGTCCTGTAGTATACCAGCTTGTACACAACCAATGATTGAGAAAAAACAAAACAAGACCGCCGGTCAACTATCATTACGTGCCAAACAATGCGTTTGGAAAACCATAAAGTTAATTTGTTTTCCGTTTCCATTATTTTTGTATCGACCCAAGAATCTCCTAAGAAACTAAAAGGAGAATTTTAAAGGGGTCCGAGTATTGAGATGGTTCAACAGACTGTATTCAGATGTGTTGTGTCATAGGCCTGAGCAAGCATAATACACTAACACTTCCCGATGTAACTCACAACAAGACTCTATTTTTCGATGTTGAATGGATTACAATTTTGGGGCGGCCTCATTTAATATGCCACGTGATGTCATTCGTAAGGTCTGACTTAGCACGTTAGGATTGTAATTTTATGATTGCACTGGTGCACATTCGGATTGCAACAGTACACTGACTATCGGTGTACTGCTGTCTATCTATTCTTTTCGTAGATAATTGAGAGAGAGAGGTCATTCCAGCTAATCCTCTCATCATCATCTCCATACTGTGGAGGTGTCGAGAGCGAATCAGGAGTATGTCTGATTTTCACGGAGGGGTTTGTCTGTATCCGGTTAAACACATCCAAAACCCGTGGTAATTATTTTCGAGCGCAGCTTAACACCAAATACGGATCGTCGAATTGTGTAAACTTTTCCGAACTGTTCACAGTGACTGTGTGAGAGCTAGCAGAGTGAGTTGGAATAATCGAAACAGGGCAGATGTGTTGAAGCGAATAAAAATGGAACAAATGGTTCATGTCACAGTATGATCACACATATTTATGACTAATTCGCAACATCATCCATCATTGGGATTATGCAGAGGCCGTAGATCTCTCAGGAAGAACTGTCTAAACTGACCGTCAACCACACGCTCAGGAAATGCTGGACTCCATTTCACTGTTGTCAGAAGCCATTGGTAGGAGATCTTCACTGGCCTCTCCGGGACTTGAGCTCTGAACCTCTTTCTGGTCTTACCACTGTATCAACGAGCTCATGTTGGAGCTGCTTCTCTCTCTCCATATATATATATATATATATATATATAAAGAGAGAGAGAGACAGAGAGAGTTACCAAGTTTGTTCTGATGACAGTTAGTCGAATCGAACGAAGAGTCACTCAGCTCAATTCCTGTTAACTGCAATCGAACACCTTCGACCCCCACCCTCCTCACCCCATACAGATGCTGGGTAAATATGCCCAAGTAAATCAACTCAGTCTGAGTTAATTCACATATCAACTCACACATCACTTTTGACAGACCACCGGAACAAACGTGATTATGCGATTCTGCGATTAACAAATCGGTAGCACGTGCACAGAGCTTTGTATACGATGAGTCCAAAGTGCATATACCGGAGGGATACACGGAAATCGGTCTATTAGTGATCTGTTATAAACACGAAAGAAGGAAACAAGCGTTGTTACCACACTACCTACTGCTCACGTGGAAGTGTAATTTAAAAACACTGTGCTGTACTATTTTTCCCTATACACCAGTCATATTTACAGGTGCTAGCTCTTCGCGGATATTATTCTCATATATATGTAGTTTGGATTTTGATCTAAAAAGATATAATATCTGTTATCGAAAAAAGATGGTCAAGTGTGCATGTTTGATGGTGTGAACGAACTCAGCCCGAGATTCCAATCCCATACAGTATGGATCGACCGATCGATCAGGGAATTGCATTGTTTGAATTATTGGGGTGATCCTAACTTCCGAGATGACAGGAGCCAAGGGGCTAGGCGTTACAGTTTCCGGACAATTCGGACTATTAGGAAACATCTGTTTAACCAATGATGTTTCTTGGTACACGTTAATAGAGTCCCATTGAATTTTTTTCTCAATAAACTAATTGCTTCTACAGTGGCTTTTTTGGATCTCAGTTTTGCGGGGGATTTCAGTGTACAATTGCCAGTGTGACGCCGTACGATTGTGTGCGATTCGTTATTCGTGACTCGTATCTATTCACACTACTACAATACCTCAGCAAGGCATAGTGTTACCGACCTCATTGACCGTTTGAGAACACCCAACTATATCGATCCATACATGTGCCACTCTGGCTGAGCAGATCCCGGAACGGCGGTGTTTCGTCTGCCGCTGGCGAAGCACATCACAAACTCATCGGATGGGAGATAGTTTATTCAAATCGGTTTGAAACTCACTCATTTTCATGTCTCGGTCTCCCTAGAACGTTGGTTGGTCACAGTCCCCGTAGAGCCATTCGATTGTACAATTTTCCTTTTGTTCAGTCACGTAACAAATGAGCAGATCTAGCACACGATGTGCACCGTCGCTGAGAGATCAGGTGTGCAGTGTGCCGGGGAACAAATTGAACCTGATCGACTGAAATTTCTCACAGACTTCTGTTGAGCTGTAGATCATACATTGATTCAAAGCGAGAAGATCACACACACACCCACCCACCCAAGTGCGTCTGTGACCACGTTTCGGTCTGGTGCGTGCATGATCCCTTCCCGTCAAGTGACAAATTGCCTCCCGTCGAATAAGATGTTCAAAAAAATGAAGATACTTTGCCACGTCCAACAATGAGTAACATGCCGCAAGGGAAAATCCGTATTCACATCCTGTGAAAATTCTGTCCATCAAAACTGGTGCTAAGGGGTGCATGCGGGCGACAAATTTTAATCAGGCACTTATCAAACCAACTGTTTTTCCGTTTGTGCGTGTTGGTGTTGTAAGCATAAACTGATTCAATAGAGATGTACAAAAATGTTTTAGGGAAAACACGATTACATTGAATGAAACTAGTCATCAGTCTAAAAGTACTTGTTCCCATAGCTTGTGGGGTTAATTTTTCATTAATTTTATAAAGAAAATAGGCGCTCTTTATGATGTTATCCCGGGGTTAACCGTAAATGGTTAAAAAAACGCCATTTCCACGAAAGTTAGTCTCTTATTTCATTCATTCATTCATTCATTTAAAAAAGGTTACCGAACCAAGCATACCTGGATGTGAAGCGCACTGACTGCTTCAATGAAAATCCAAATCGTGTGCCCCGTTTCTTCTACGCAATTGGAAGGCATTTTAACTCGCAGAGGACAAAAGGTGATCAATAAAATGGGAGTAGTGGAACCAACTGGTATCCAAAAACCTAATTTCCGCTGATATTCGTGATTGATGTGTGTGAGGAACCAGACATCCGAGAATCGTTTAGTCTATCATTTGACTGAAAACGATCTGCATTCTATTACGCCACGGGCGGACAGAGGAGAGAGAGGAAGTAAATTACTGTCACATCGTAATGGGCCACCGACCCAACCCGACGTGACCCGCACCACCACCACCACCACCACCACCACCAACAACAACAACAACAACAACAACAACAACAACAACAACGACGACGAGTTGATGAACTGATTCCGCTTCTGACTCAAGCAAATTCGATTACCAACTGAACAGACTGTCTGAGCTAAACGTGGATCGCGCATGTTCCTGTCAGTGGTGGTCATGACTGCATTCCTTAGTGAGATCATTTGGCATCTCAAATGTGAAGAAATTAGAAAAGCCTGACAGCGAAGAACTTCAGCATTTAGACTAAAATCAATGAGGCCTGAGGTAGGGTTGAATTGTGTGTGTGTGTTTGTGTGTGTGTGTGTTACTCCGTGACTCCGTCGCACAGGATCCGACGCACTATAGCTAGCTAGCATCCAGTACCGAAAACCATCCCGAATGAAAGATCATCGGTAATTAGATAACCCTAGTGAAATCAATACATTAGATCGAAAAATAAAGCCAGCAGAAAACCGGTCATATTCGTGCGAAATTTCCCAACAATATTCTGCTTTTTCAATGATATGGCTTCACAAGATTTGAAGTCCGACAAATGTGCACAAACTGAAAGTATCGGTATTTTGAATATTTTGTTATCGTTTGTGACAAACTATGCACGCTTCTATGTGGGCGTTTCGAATGTGAACGCGGTCAAATAGGGTAAAACCAAATAAATAATTTGTTCCCGACTAAGGCTAATCATTTGAAAGAAAATCAATGAACTTCTACGCATATTCAAATCACACACCCATGGTTGACCGCAAATAGTTTGATGAAAAGATAAACGCAAAGCCTGATGAATTATAAGTATGAAGAAACACGGAAACGAAGTGAGATAAATTACGCACCCTGGTGCGGAATTCTATGGCGTGGAACATGTCTCCTACATATTCAACTACACCATATATATATATAGTAGGGAAAAGTAGGTGCGTATTACTACTTGCGAGAACTAAGTAAACAATTAGAACCTGGATCGGGATGGAGAAATCGCGCGATTGCCTCCAAAGCGAGAAGGGTTTCCCGATACATGCATCAGTGACCTGTTCTCGGGCAAAAAATGTCCGAATCCAAGAGTTACGAACTATGCTCAAGAAATGGTTCATATGTTTAGTCTCATTTGTTTCCAAATAGAACGACAACAAACTTTGTTCGCAAAGTCTTTAAATTTCCTACTTCGTTTCATTCAATAGATAATGACATTGTGACGGATTCAAAAATACAAACATATGATCACTGGCTCGATTCCATGCTGCCCTAGATGGCTTGACTAGCAACGAATCAAGAAAGATGATTAATTGTTTGGAGGCTTATCTGAATTGAATAACCAGGGAGCAGAGATGTACAATGTAATCACAAGAACATGATAACTACATATGGTGACTAAAATATTGAGCTCAAAGACTACCGCGGAACAGAATATAGGCTATAGTGAGCGAAGAAACAGCCAAGTTGATTATCTTCAGAGCAAATTTAAGGGAATCGCAAACTGAAGGATAGGAAATCATGTCAGTAAAATTCGATTGGGAAAAAGGGTTAGATAGTTCACAGGTACTTCATTTTGTTATCTTTTACAATATACTGTCCACGTTGAAGGAAAAGAGGATGATTATATTATACAACTGAAATGGGATTTCTGTATGAGCATCATTCATTTTCCGAATTCAGATCCACAACAATTTACAGTTGCGAAATCGCTTCTATGACGTACTGACATGGCGGAACATACTAGCTATGGTCCTTTATCCTGAACTGAATCATGAATAGGATCCTTCTGAACAGTAATCATTTTCAATCCGGTCAATGACTGCCGCAGTTAAAGTTTTTACCACTCTATGATGGGGACAATACGTCAATAAATATTACAGAAATATCTAATTGAAAGAGAATGTTCATATCGATGTCCGTTCAATCGGATGGGCTGCGCTGGATGTCAGTGGGAGCAAAAACTTGAAACTCTTTCCAAAAGTGCGGACACATTCAATCACTGAAATGCATCTGTAATCGACACCTTCTGGACTGTGCAATAACTCAAACTATTTTTACTACTGTCGACCATTTAACGCGTACATTTTAAAGACGTTTCTATAGATTCACATTTGAACTTATGAATGTGTTGACGCAGCATGAAATTTGACTTTACGCGTAGAATCTTTCATTCTATTTGTTGTACCTGAAAAAAAAACTAATTGACTGGTTAGCTATAAGGTGAGCCATGCGAGCGGTCAGAAAGAGGCGATATACAGTTGCCGTACTACTCGCGAGCTGCAATCAGAGTAGAACTAAAACGCAGCATTTAATGAGTGCAAAGTAGCGCATAGACAAAATGTGAATCGAGCGTAAAGCTGATCGCTGAGTAGACAATCAATAAAAATCGATTTAGGAAGACGGTTGCCTTTCCAGTTCCAATTTTCACCACCGACAGGTAAATCCCCAATTCGTTGGTCATCCATTGTGATATAGAATCCCAATTATGCGTTATTTTCAATCATATTCATTCACTATGCTATCGGAAGACCGTTCAACTAGTCACAGCAGGGTTAATCACTTTCAACCTTGCTATGAATTGAGATTAAGATGACATGTTAGATAAAGGGTGCCGGCCGCTAGCGACCACAACCAGATCATGATGGGTAACGGGATTGTGATGTGAAATCCTCAGAATGTGTTTAAATGACACATTGTGCTCCGTTTCCTTTAAACGCTTTTTTTGTTAGAATGCTGAACAGATGGGTGTATAGAATGGGAGTTCAAAGCGCTGAAATCTATTTTAATAATAGAATATGAATCTATTAAGTCTCGAGAATAAATACCAATGAGATAGGTTACGCATGTTTATGACAGATCACGTGCGTCGTGAATCGTTCAAGCGTATAGTTAAACAGATACGCATGAACTTGAAAAGACCGATGCAAGGTCATCAGGGCTCTTCATTGTTTATCCGGTGCGAAATAATGAAATCGAACTTTTTTTCAAATCTGCGTAACGTTGGAAGTGTTTGTGACGTTGGTTTGCACTTATTGATTAGTTTACACAATTGAATACGGTGAACATCCAGAGAGGAGTCAGTGTAGCTTTTCTAATTTGTTATCGTCCACTCCCAGCCCCTGAACCCAGTGCGCAGGAGATCAATAACAGCGCAAAATATTGGTACGTAAGGAACTGCCTGCCACACAAGCTTTCTCGAAAATCCCGTTTTAAGCAAAACTTAGACCTTAAAGAAAACCGATCAGTTCACTGTGAATTCGTCCATGAGAAATCACTTTCGGATTCACCNGATTCACCAGTAATTTGGTTTTAGTCTATGCCTAACTTTTTCCCGTCCGATTGGTCGCTTTCTCTCCCTGGTCCGCAGACAAGTGACTAACACCTATCCAGGATGAAATCACTGATCGCGAATGGGTTCAAAGTATCGTGAGCTGTGCTTCTGAACCGCATAACCCTTTTGGCTAGTGCACATCATCTTGCTCAATTTGCTTCCCACCAACTTCTCGTTCTTCTTCATGGACTTGTCCAAGTTGTCCAGTCCGTTTTATCCTTGTTATATAAAGGATCTGACATTGACCGTTAAATTTTCCTTGACAGTGCTAATTCTTTTGGATTACTAGACCGCTGCATTCTCATTCAACGTCTTTCGGATTGCAGTGTGGCACCGGATGGACTAATCAAATAATTCTTACTTTTTACGACAGTGAATCTTCTTCCTTCCTTGAGGTCAACTCTGGAGTCTTTCAGGGTGTTCTTTCACCATCATTCCTGTTTTGGCCAAAAAATAACAACCTTTCCACGTTTCCCCAATGTATCGCGTGCAAGTATGTGAATCACGTGTTGTGTTGTTGTCTCTCAACTGTTCCTGACAGTTTCCGTGAAATTTCACACTGTTTTAACCGAATTTTCAACTGGACTGCGCCTCGAACTCTGATGATGAACGTGAGTGTAAAGAGGTTCATCATTTCAGGCTCAAAATAGACACTCGTTATTCAATTCTTTTTCAGTAACCAATCTGAACTGTTGCTACGCTCACACTATTCCCAAAACTGGCTCTGTCAAGCACCACAGATGTATCTTGTCATATACCCGATCTTGGTTCAAGTAAGTTGAGAACAGTTACGTCAGGGGTTCACAGAATATCCCAATAAACTTTCGAATTAAAAGTGTTCACTATTTCCCTAAATATAATTCTAAAAGAGGATCTAAAAGAGGAGAAATTGTTTCTTTTTTTCCAAATCTGTTAAACTTCTTTCCCGTTTCAATGGCATTCCAAAGATCACTCGAGTTGATTTCTTCGTGTGCAAGCACATTGACTCAAGTTATAGATTTATCAACCATATTCGGTCAAATGAAGTACACTGGTCGTAGGTCCGTCTCAATGAGTACATTTCGAAATTCGGATTGTCTGTACACGTACAACACAAACGGAAACATCATGTGATACGTGCTTCTTCCGTCGCTGTACACAGTTTCACTTAGGTTGGAATGTAAGTTATCCTAATGCTTCATCAAGTCTCAGTTTGAAAGATTCAACGCTTGGTGCACAAACGACGTTGGTTGGGAGAGAGTTCCAGACTGAACACACTCTGACTGCGAATGACTGACGCCGGCATTCCATTCGTGATTTTGAGACCACAAATTTGAACGGATGTCCTCTAAGAAGAACGCTGGGTGATAAGTTTAGCATGGGGTGACACGGATGGCTTGGGCGTTTTTGCATTATTTGGTATACCATAATTATGTCTCATCTGGTGTGTTGGTATTGATTGGAATATAGCCCTTAAAACTCCAGTCTCTCTGCATATGAATAGCAATTCAATCGCTTCACAATGTTGGTGGCCATCCTTCGTGGACGCTGTAGCATTTTGCAATCACATTGTAGCCATGGATTTCATGCTTGGATAGCGTACTCTGTTAGTGGGCGAATTTATGCTGATAGCAGACGAGGGAGAGCGCTGACTCAAACAGGCGGAGAAC
>UZAN01055422.1:0-11389 GCA_900618425.1 Echinostoma caproni | reverse complement strand
GGACACACCTATTTGTTTACCTATTGATCATTGCGCTCACATATAATTCTCACGACAGAAAACAACATTTTCTAAATTCAACCAGCTTTAGCTACTTCTAACCACTTTTGTTCGTGGCTCGGTGGATTAGCATGTTTCGGTGTTTTTAATCGAGTAACTCTAAAGCTGTTTTATTTTTAAACCTTATATTCTCAAAACTGCCGACACTTCAGGACCAATATGCTTTAACTAGTGGATTTTTTGCATAAATCTCATGGATATTTTACGATTCCTAGCCGCAAGTCGGTAAGAAATAAAATTCCCCCAAGTTTTTCCAATAAATAAACTTAAATGAAAACACGTGAAGAATTGTAAGAGCGGTTTAAGCAGTGTACTCCTAACACTACTATTGCGTTTCACCTGTCCGAGTGATTCAACTTGCTTATGGTACGTTCTTGTATCTATGGTCCCAGTATGTTTAAATGCACACAGTGCGAGTGATTTCCACTATATGGGTGAATTATGTGGTCATTGAGCGTTCATTTTCCTTAACAGGTCTCTTAGAACGTATTTGTCTTGTCCGTTTCTAGCTGATCTTGCCAATAGTGCAGTGAATCGGCACTCCATTAATGGGTATTTTTCTTCTAAAAAGTTTTCCAGCAAATATATTTTGTTCACGATTATAATTTATCTTGGCTCATCTGTCATCGGTAGTTGATTTAATGTAATCTTGGGTACAGGCCTTTTTTACGTCGTGGTTTCATCATATGAATCAAGTAAGCGGAATAGTTTAATTTTACCATTACAAGGAACAAGGCTGTCAACAAGTGGTCTGCTTTTTCCTGTTGCTGAGGTACCAATAAAACACCTTTCTGCCATGTTAAACTTACTTTAGTTTGCTCCAGACGCCTCCTTGGGGAGGATAACTCGGTTTCAAATTGATCAGGAAGTTTTGTGACGTTTTCTTACAGAGGACATCCCCGGTGTTAGTGCTTTTTTATTTCGAAGGCACCTCTCTACCATTTATACAGCTGCGTGCGAAATACAAAGTAGTGGTGTGTTGTTGTTTGTTTCCCGGTGTCTTCGGTGCTCATTCGTTTGGTGTTGACTCTACTCATGGGTCCATGAATCCTTGTTTATTTGACGAATCTCCTTTGTGGCCGTTGGACCTTGCATTAAGTCTCGTTCACCCACTCAGTACCAGCTGTCGTCTCATTTCGTGCACCGTCTCGCTGAGGTTTTTAATCCTCGGTTGCCCTCATCCCGATCGAACTCGCCTATCGAGAGTTTTATCGTAGTGTTGCAGCTGATGAGTGCCTCAACTGGTAGAAGTTGGTTGAGTAATGCGATTGAGGATGATCCAAGGGTACGGCAGTCTGCCAGCTTGGAGGCGATACGTCTTTCAACGCCCCTCCCCTGCTAATGCATAATTGTGTGGCGCATCTTATCGGATTGGAATGTTTTGAAACGAGTCATGACCATGGGGCCGTCTTTCCATGTCGCTGGGGTTTTCGCTTCATTGAGAGTGAAAAACTAAACGGACGAACAAACAATTTACATCCATCTCGTCTGGAGGTCTTAGAGGACTCTCATTTTGAATCATCCGTGACGACGCTCATAAACTAACCTAAGGACTTCCAGGTGTGCTGTCAATGCTTGATTTGGGCATTGGGGTACATTATGCATTCTGAAATGGTAAGGGGAAAATACTCCATTATTTCCGAACCAGTTCATCTGAAGAGACTGAGTTGTATTTTGTTCTAACGGTTATGTCGTTTTACTGGCTACTGATCTTATCTAAGTATCATGGCACCTTCAGTCCCAGTCCTTCAGCATGTGCTGCACTTCTTCGTGTATAGTCTGGAAATTTTTCTGAGTTGTCTTTTCTCAAAATGGAGAGCATAGTTCTTTCATTTGTCCCTGCTCGCCAAGCCTCACAATTCGTTTGCAAACGTTTCATCACCAGTCGAAGTGACATCGTCAGTGCTTGCGAAGCGAACAAACTGCGAAGCTCGGCAGACATGGGAAATTGAATTCAGTTCACGCGAGTTATGAGAACCAATTTTCAGTACTTTGTCAACAGCTTAGTCATATATTCATAAAAGAGAATAAATCCTATACGCTTGTACATGGGAATATATCATTTACAATTTATACTTTTGACACTAGACAGCCACTTCTCTTCAATTCACATTCCCTACCCTGCTCCTAACTCCATTTCAGGTACGCAACAAAGTGAACGACTACAGCATCACTTTCAGTGGAGTTGATCTTCAGGTGCATTAGCCAATCCATCTGTTGATGAGCTTCTCGTTCTGCTGTTTGGGATGGCTTGGCCAACGAAACCAGTTCACAGTGTGAACTCAGTTTGTGTTACATTTATCATTTTCTTAATCCTATATCCATTTTTAAATTGGTTGTCTCTTCTACCCACCAAAACCCGATGAATCATGTAAATCTGTTCGACAGGTAACAATTTTTGTAATGAATGCCAATTTCTTCTACATCACTCAATGTGGTTCTTTCTTCCCACCTGTTTGTTGACGCAGATTATCCCAGTCAGATGAAGTGGCATCGTGGAAGTACCTAAGTCATCCGTATCATCTGGCCAGATTTCATTTTACGCTCGACCTTGTCTTTCGTACGAGATGTAAAAGCCCGTTTTATTTCATCCCGGTTTTGATGAGCTGCTAATGGGAACTCACTGTTTTTTTTGTTCAACTTTAGGCAGGTTCATTTTCTTAAGCAGAAGCCGGTCGCGATTGGTGTTAACATATAATATTGCAGGAAAATGAGAATCCATACAAATTTCTCATGTTTCCACCAACGGACGTGGTTTATGGCCGTTTAGTGCATTGTGATTGGAATCTCTTATCGTTACGTACCGCTTATCCATCGACATCGACAACACGATTGGCAATTAATTGTAGAGTTAAAACTGGGGATATCAAACTTTGTAATTGGCAAACGTTTTGTAAAACACTGAGTATCGGGAACGATTCAAGGTATTAATGCGAAATAATTGATTATTGGTATGCACCTCCTCTTATCATTCATATGGTCTTCTTGTCTAAAAACCTTAGGCGCTTCACCACACCACCCTCCGGTTGGGTTACACGTTTTCGCCGATCACACGTGAAGCATGAACAAGTGGTGAACCTGCACCCAAATTATATTCACTAAGATTCGGTGCCTCCAGTATAATTTCTTTCTCCCCATTTTACGTTAATTATGTCAAAACAATTATAAATATTCACAGGCATGACCCATCTCCAGGTTCTCAGTAATCTTCTCCGACCCTTTTCTTTTATAGCGGGTGTTTTTGTCCGTAAATTCCTGACTATCTCACGCCTTCACACTTTCAGTATCTGCCGTGAGTTTCAGCTCGTACGGCTTGAAATTGAACTCATACTATAACCATTACTAACAACATAGATTAGTTCCTTTTTGACTGCTTGATTAAGACCACAATACATCATGGAGAATGATAGCACCGATAACATCAACCTCAACGGAAATTTCAATGTGCACAAAGCCTTCTCTCATACAGCATCACCTCTCAGAACTGAAAAACAGGAGCCTTTGCTACTAATGACAACTTATCCCATGTAGTGCGCTTCTTTACTGGGGGTCCTGATCATCGTGATCATATACCCTGTACCGTTTTTATCTGACGATGCGCACCACTCACGCCTTTCTTCATTCCATCTGTGCACTAGATTTTTTACCCTCACACCTGTCGATCTTTCTAGGTGCTATGATTCTGCTGACTGATCGCGCATTTTCGGCTTCCGTTCTGATTTGAATTAATTTTGACCTTCATCTTAATCTCCGAAATTTGTGCAATTTCGGTACATTCTACAAACATACTTGTCCGTTATTTCTCCAGTTCTATACAACCAGAGTGTTCTCAAATAATTTACTCACACATGCAAGAAACCTTTATCCCTAGATCCAGTTCTTAAACAAGAGAACCGTGCAACAGTTATTGGGAAGCCTGAGGTGACATAGATATTTCATCCTTTCCGTAGATGCTTATATTCTCCCGTTGCGAAAGCAGTTGCTCGCAACTTTTTACCATTGCCGAGGTGTCAGGATCTTGAAAAAGCAAAATTATTCTCTTAAAATTGTACTCTCCCATCAGTCATTTCTTCCCTTATCACATTTTTCTTGATGATGCTTTTTTCTGGAAATACCAATCAGAAATGTCTGGTGGGTTTGGCTGGCCTCTGTTACACCGCCTCCTGACCTAAATGATATCCCATCCGTCCCCTTGAACAACAGTGCACTGGAACTGGCACCCACTTTTCACCGGGCTTTCTTCAATCGATTCTTTTAAACTGACCTGTTTATTTCTCGGAAGTATGCACAAGTACAATGGTGCTTCTCAACTTAACAAGAAAACGATGTCTTAAATATTCAAGTTTAGTAGACGTTCTCAGTAGTAATTTGGTAAAAACATGGGATACAGTAATGAACGAACTTGGTTGATTGGTGCAGGTGGTCTTGAAAGGGATAAACAATGATTGTGTATGAAATTATGAATTGATATGAAAAAATCTAATAGTACACGGTAGATTCTTCATCGAGAAACGGTGGGTTTAAGAATTCGAGCTCAATATTTTTCATCGTGTCTTCGGACCATTGATGGAAGTTTTCGTGAAACTTCAGGTAGTCATCTCCTAAGGTATTGGTTATACGGTTGAATGCTTGAATCATCGTATCCTGATACTGTGCTCCCTCGGTGCTCAGCTGTTTGCGCAATCGATCAATGGTTGTGTCTCTGTCGGATAATGTTTCCGAATACTCATTTTTTAATTTTTCCAATGTCTCATCTTTTTGCTGAACCACTTCATTAAGCCTTGTCAACTGCTCTTCTAGCCGGTCGATTTTCTCGCTTAAATTGGACACAATCATCTCGTGCTGTGTAACCATATAAGACGTTTGTTCTTGTGTATTCTGCCGAAAATCCTCCAGTATCCTTGCTGATTTAATCTTGTCTTTCCGATCGCATCGACCTCGGTGTGTTGCTGTGTTCACAACAAATAGGGTGCGGCTGAGCTCCTGTCGCATTTCTCGTAGCTCATGTCTGGATCGTTCCAGAGCTTCTTCAGCTGGGTCCTTCTTTGTTTTGGAGCTCTTACTCCGTTTTGTGGTAGAAACTCGTTTAGACATGATCTGAAATATGAGGGAAGGCCGAATGAAAGAACGGGTATTGTGTGGTAGTTGACAAAAAGCACTGGACACCTGCTTCGTTCTTGTTGTGAGCGGAGCATACATTTTGTGTCCTTTGCACAACTAAAACGGTGGTCAGATGTGTTAGATGTTGACACCCTCAGTCTTGAGCCACCAAAGGAAGCCGGTTAACACCTTTCATATTAACTTAATATGTGATGTTAGTTTGAGCCAATATGAAATAGAAATGTAATATTGTGAACAGTTGTTTCTATATTTTGGTCAAAAGTGAGGGCGTTTCATATGATCATGGGTCAACACGTTGTTGAGAGACTGAGGGTTAAGAAACGGGTCATCTGTTATAAGAAGCAGTGACTTGAACAGGCAGTTGAAGTGGTCTGACTTTAACATGATTCGTGAAACTGAATTGACCGCATAGTTCCGGCTTTCACTCCCATCTCCGACAAAACGGCTTTTGTGTTACACGTAAGTGGATACAATAAAAGGGGTAAATCCTATGATCCGTATATATGTATATCTATATATATGACTGCAGGATTCAAGTGCACGGAAAAGCGAGAGGAGAAGGAACATGTGGCACGGAAGAGAAAGCCCATTTTGCGCGCAGCACCGGAGACAAGTAGATAAATATATGGTGACCATAAAAGAGAAGCAGATGGGGAAAATCCTAATAGATTGCATAAATCTGTGGAACGGATAATGTTCCAGTTGAAATTCAGTGAAGGGAGAAAAGATGCAGGTTCAAGAGAAATGGACATAAGGGAAGCTTCACTGGCATTGAGAAGACGGTTGCGACAGTCCTGAGCAGATTTAAGGCCCAGATCACAATTTATGCGTCAGTCTATTTCCAAAGCTGAAGAGAAGAAGGGCAGCTAAATTTCATGGACTTTCCTCCTGGCAATTTTTTCAAGATCCGAAGTACTAGTGAATACCGCGTCAAATTTATTCGTTGTTCCCAAAATCTAGCTCAAGGGCATATTTCATCTTCATTGCGTGTCATTTATCGTTACTGTTTTCAAAGAATATATATATGTATATATATTTCACACTTATCTGAGGACAGACTGTGTGCCAAGCAAATCATAGTACAAGAATCTTTATAAAAAAGAAACGTTCCATGAGTTGCGTGTGGGCTGAATACTGCCAGGTTGCTTAGGCTAAGGCAGGTGAATTTTCTTAAGGAATTCACCACCGTAGCCTTCGGCTAGCTAAAGCCTGACCCGCAAGACAGCGCGGCGGTATGAAAGCCGCAGCCCATTGGCAGCCGGTGTCCAGTTCATCGGGTCAAACGTCCAAGGTGTCCAATCGAGCCGGTGACCGCTGCCACAAGCCGCGAGGTGTGTGGTTCGTACTCCTCATAGTTGGTTTGGCATCAGGGTTTTTGGCTAACTCTCCTAGGTGATTTACCAGTGGTCCACCAACCCGGATCTCCGCTTTCTGTTCTCTCACTTTGGTGGGAAAACACTTCCGCCGCGAGAAGGCAGTTAGTAGGGCTTCCTCAGCAGAGGCTGTTTGAGACGCCTGGTCGTATGGGAGCATTTCGTGAGGCGCAAGGGAAGGGTGACCGGCCGCAACCCTAGACACCCACCCCCGACCATACTAAGGCTTTCGGAGGTGCATGATCACCTAAACTAGCTCTGGGTAAGTTTGGTTTCTATCCTTGCTAGTATTAGCTTTCATGACACTCAACTGTCTAACGCTTAGGAGATTGAGATGTCTATGAGAATAGGCCGGATTAAAACCGCAGTTGAAGAGATTGTTGTTTCGTGTTGCATCAGTTATAGTTTTCTTGGTATCTAGTTGGGCACCTGTTGCAGTCGATTATGAAGCCCTATTTGGTTAGCCTTTTCGCAGGGGAATGACTTTGAAGCACATGAACCTTTCGGTTCAGATAATAATGGGGAGTAAACTAAGCAGCTTGTCTAAGACCAAAATTTGTTCTGAAAATACGTGACTCCTGAATACTATTCAATTTTATCCCAAGCGGCACAATAAGGAATCTTCTATTTCTCTTAAAATTATTTTATCCAATGTGCATGGGTTGTAAGATGGTTTCATGCTTATACATATATAAAGTGAAAGGCTACGGATTCTCGGACTCTATTCGTCTGAATACGGGTAGACACGATCCTCGTTTTTCAAATACTACATCAACCCAACCACCCGTGTAGTACTCTACGGACACTATCCAGGACTGGTCACCTCCGAGGACGTCTGCTCCAAAAGAGATTGCTAGACTGCAAGTGTGATTCTTTCAACCTCAGAGTTTGTAACACCTGGAACTCTCTTCCACCTTAAATTGTTTGTGCACCAACCATCGACTCATTCAAGTCACGACTGGATGAAGCATTGAACCACCTAACTTTCCAGTACCCGTGAGTGAACGCCAGAATTTGCTATGCAATTGTACTACCAACCGAACTCAGTGTGTACAGTTCCCATGGGATTCAATAAGCATCAGTATTGTAATTCGCCCATAATAAAAATTTGAATATATGTACGAAAAGTGATGCTACGATGTTTATTTCAGTGCAATCGGTTGCCTCCCCCCCCCCCGGGGNCCCGGGGTATTTATATTGCTTATAGAGGTAGCTTGGTCAAAGAAGTGATCGCAAGCATATCCAGGGTTTAAATTGCGCACACTGAACCTACACTTACAGCCGACCTGATATTTCATCGAAGCTTCTGTCTTTCTCATTGTATTACAAAGTAGTCGGTTCTGCGAATGTAACAGTCATTTGTTAACTGAAGGTTTTGATCTTCAATGCTTACTTAATTTGGATGGGACAAGCAACACATGAATGAAGATGATGGAGTGCATTTAAGTGTTTTATTTTCAAAACGAATTGTAGTGATTAGATTTCACCGGTTGATCAACTCATTGCAGTGGCCCACCGCATCGTAACCTGTGTATTATTGCTTGTTCGGGGTGATGAAACCACTTGGAGATCAACAGAAGATATGCAGACGAGTTTGAAATGCTGCACAGGGTGAAGCGGCAGCTGGTCTCTCATCTTCCGGGTGGGTATCTATAAGACCATTTAGCCGATTCGTTTCAGACAACGGCAAATGATAAGTTGCTTTTTTGTCATTTATTCTCAGTTTAGTTTCAGCTTTTACCATCGAGGTTAACTTTTTTCCCTAAAATACTAATCCGCCACTTACATGTTTTCTTCGTTTTCATCGTTCACGTAGTTGCGGTTAGCAACATTCCTTTATTGTACCTCATTGAACGGCGAAAATGAAAATTGTACGGAAAAAGGGGAGAAATATTTGTAGGTGTCCCATTTACATGAACAACGACAAAGTATTGCAAATTGATTATTTCAGCGGCTGGAAGACTATTTGGAGTTAAATTGTACAGACTGAGGCAGATTCATCGGGTAAATTTCTTCGATTAAAGTGAACGAATGTGGTCTTCGAAATATATTTTAAATTCAATTGGTCTCGTTATTTTATGCAGTGAGCGATGCCCGGTGTGAATGTAATAAACGTATTGGTGCAACTAATATTTGAAGCTTTATGCGACCTCGTTGGCTGACCCTAAGCACCGTTTGGATCAGATATGGGATAGTTTGTTCATCAAAGCGTTAGCCTGTTAAGCTGTTGAAATCTGTTTCTCTCCCTTTCTCCTCATTCCGATAGGGCTTCTACTCTTTATCTCTTCGTTTCTACTCTTATCCCTAAACTGTTCTTTCTAGGCCTACTCTTCATCTTCAGGGGCATTGATGTATTTATATAACTGTTCCATCGAAGGAGCCAGTGAGCAACACTGATCCCTCGGATTGGGATACTGTTGCTGGGGGTACTCTTCTAGGTGTGCTACCACGTGTATCCGTTTGAAGATGAATCCTTTCATCCTATTGTCTCCGTAGTGATGCTCACCAGTGCAAAATATTGGAATACCTGATAAGCTGCCGTTTACATCTTGTGCCTCAAACTGAACTGATTCCTTTCCAATTTTTATGTGCATTTGAGTGTTATATATAACAATGCCTTGATTTGACAATGACTCAATAATGCTCTCTTAACAGTCCCTGGGTAGACAGCTGAGCTGACTGTTGTGGTATCCCGGAAGACTTATTTGTGCTTCTGTGAAAAAATCTGGAATGAATGTGTTTTCTATCCTTCGGTTCTGCTTCAGTTGAAATGCATCATTCAGATGTGTGTTGTTTACGCTGCGAAGAACTTAAATGGAGGCAGCTGATCATAAGCTTGTTTTGAGGACTCCTAAGCTTCCGGAAGATCGCTTAGGTTAACGGAAAGCTCGCAAAGAAAGATAACTACGTTGTTAGAGTTCCGGGACCTCAATACCGACACTTTGGGATATTGGTATTGTATTCGGCACGTAAAATCCTACACAATAAGAAACAATCTGTCAGTTAATTAAGACGAAGTTAACGATAAAAAAATTTTGCTTTGTTTGTTAACCACACAAGGTTCCTTCCGCAGATTCGGTCCACTGAATAAATTTCAGTGGTTATTTCAGTTCAGTTTGCACAGATGGCCAAGGTTAATCGGGTGTCCAAAATTCCCTCGATAATAAACCCATGTCGTAGCCTCTATCACTGCGAATGCTTTATACCGGAGGTTCTTCACGACTTCACCCTATCCAGTCTTTGCCGCACTAAGAGAAATCGAAAGAAAAATCCTTCCCTTAGTTCAGACGAAACACCTCACTTTTGAAAGCGTTTCCCTTGTGCGGCTTATAAACAGCTTAAAAAACGACCACTCTTACCAGGTTTACTCTTAAATGTCAAATTTGAATCACAGGAAGTGGAGATGATTTTTGCCTGTCTGTTATCCTTGCAATCGTGGGTTCCTTTCGTGGATCGACTCGCCTGCTAGTGTGATGTTTATTCCGACTCTCCACAAATATAGTAATATCTAGAAAGTGAAATGGACAGAGAGACGGCGCAGTATCTGTTATGTGCATTCTATCAGTTAAATCAAATGGACTCTTGTCGCTGCGACAGATCTGGTATTAAAAATTGCCATTCCTTGTCCAGCTCTAGTTTGAAGCCCTTCATTGTGGGACATTAAACTAGTTGAGGTTGTAGTTTATTCCAGGCAGGGACTACGCTGTTTGCAAAGAACTGGTCCTTTATTGTTGGTCTGCCGCTGATTCTCTCAAAAGTGTACTTGTGCTCTCGGAATATGTTGTTGGTCCTCAATCTGAACAAATACCCAACGGGTGACTGCTGCATATTACTGATAACTTTTTACACTTCAAGTACGTCCCCTCATCATACAGCGTACAAGAGAGGGAGTTTGGTCTCTCTGTGGTTGAGTCCTATTTTATCCCAAACCATTCGAGTTCTAAGCCACTGAAAATCCTCTAGGACGTTGATGTAATTCCGTAGATACGCTGCTCATGCCTGAACGCAGGACCACCTTAAGGTGGTGGAGAATCCAATCTCCTCCTGAGATCTGTTTCCACTAATTTGTAGGAGAGTGTTTAACATGCCTCGTCTTTATTAATGGAACTTCAAGGAAGAGGTTTACTTCAGTTCATCTTACACATGACCATATGTATGGATATGGTCCTGTGCGTATATGCACATATGCATATATATGTATATATGATCGCTATGGGAACCGTGGCGTTTCGTATTATTCCTCGTCAAAGGGTTGCGCTCCGTAAGATTTGTAAAGTCTACAATCTCAGGCACCCTTCTGACTAACTTTGGGTCTATGCGGTTACTCTGTATGCGTTTTGTAACCAACGGTACACTGTCAAAACTGTGCATACCGCAAGAACATGGTTATGACCTTGAATCTAACCTGATTAGTTCAGTTCAGTTTGCACAGGATGATGTGTGGCCCGGGCCAATCTTGCGTCCAGATTGATGGTCATCCACGTAAGCTCCTGCTTACGGATGCCGCACGAGTAGCATTCCAGTAGGTAAAAACATTTAGCACAGACCTCGCTGCTTTTGCACCCTGTACTGTCAGCCACGCTTAGTAAAGCGGTTGATGCTTCAGACTTTGCACTTGGAGCGGTCTTGCAACAACAGGTTTCTGGGTTTTGGCAACCCCTGGAGTTTTACTCTCGACGCCTTACACCCACAGAAACCAAATATAGTGCTTTTAGACGCGAGCTGTTGGCAGCTTACAACGCCCTTAAGCATTTTAGACATGCACTCGAAAGTCAAGATTTTACCCTATATACGGACCATAAGCCTCTTACATATGCTTTGCATACTAAGTCTGA
>UZAN01055421.1:0-11411 GCA_900618425.1 Echinostoma caproni | reverse complement strand
ACGGTAACACTCGAACAAGGATCTGAGGTACTGGGCGGCCTCAGGGTATCAAAGGCGACAGGACCAGACGTAATTAGCCCAGCGATCAACAAGCCGATTGATGATATGATCGCTAAGCCAATTTACAGCCTTTTTGGAGCATCCCTAGCTGAAGGAAACTTACCGTTCGACTGGAGAACAGCTTTGGTAGTAGCCATAAACAAGGGTGGTAAGAAGACAAAGGTAAAGAACTACCAACCTAATAACCTAACTAGAGTGCTATGCAAGGCACTAGAAAAGATACTTAGAACGCACACGGTAAAGCATCTGGAGCGTAACATACACATAACAGTGGAAAAACTTGTTGTGCTTCTTGGAGGATGGTACTGCAAAAATAGATGGGGGTAAAACCGTAGAGGTCCGCTATCTGAATTTCAGCAATGCTTTTGATTCAGTGAATCATCGCCTGCTGTTGACCAAATTAGAACGATTCGGAATCTAAGGACAGTTGCACAGTTGGATAAGCGTCTTTCTCTCACAACGATCATTGCATGTGACGGTTGGTGAGAACAGGTTCACACCTGTTCAGCTGACTAGCGGAGTTCCGCAAGGTTCAGTTTTAGGACCGCCTCTATTTCTTCTCTACATAAGCGACTTGTCGGGCATTCTGACCTCATTGTGCTACATTTTCGCAGATGACGTCAAAGTGGTTGGTTTGAATGGCAGAATTGATCTGGAGCGTCATTTAGAACAGGTAGCTAGATTGGCAAGAAATGGGAACTAATTCTTAACGCTACCAAGAGTCATGTGCTCACAGGGGCACTTGACAGAACGGTAGTTCACCCGGAAGAGCATGAATTCGCTATCGAACCCGCTACTAGGAATAAGGACTTGAGGGTCATGATGTCGAAAATCTTTAAGTGGCTTGACCAATGTTCAGTAGCGGCACGCAGGGCTACGGGGAATTATTTAGACTACGGTCCGTCCTATCATGCAGAAGACCAGAAGTCTTCATTCCCGTTTACAAGGTCATAGTCAGACCACATTTAGAGTATTGTGTACAGGATTTGGCACCCTTATTCAAGAAGAAGGTTGCCTGTTTAGAGAAAGTTCAGTGATTGACCACCCGAATGGTTGAAGGCCAGAGGGGATAAATAGGGCTTTTCTCATTAGGAAGAAGGAGACTGCGAGGGGACCTGATAGAAACCTTCAAAATCATGAAGGGAATATCGGGATTGGAAGCGGACACTTCACATTAGCCCCACAACACGGCACTAGGGATCATGAGCTCAAGATCATGAAGCAAAGATGTTGACTAAACATGCGAAAGCACGTTTTCAGTAATAGGATAGTCTACAGTTGGAACGGGCTTCCCAAGGAAATTGTCGACCTCCAAACAGTGCAAGCATTCGAGACTGCAATCGATAAGCGATGGGTGGATCTATTCCCATCACTGGCAGTGTAGACGAGTGTAGGTATGCCACATGTTTGGGATGCTATTTCACTTTTTCACTGGTACACGCATGGAATGCTCGGGTCTAATAATTTACTCGCCAACTAGGTGAGATGAGATCCTATTTCTCATTTTCGTTTCAACAGAGCTGGGTGCCCAAATTGTGGGTACACCATCGAAGAAATTCTGGACGCTCGATTGACCGTGGCCATATTCAGTCCGGTGCTACCTGACATTACGTGTTCTGACTTGACCTGAACTCACGGTACTTACCCTAGCGCGCGGTTTGAATTTATAAAGTGCTCTCGGTTTTTTTAATCGTTTGGTCAAGCTTAAGTGAGTTATCTGTAGATATTTCACATTATAATTATCTGTTTTTACCGTGTTTTGCTTAACCCGTAATATCGCAAGATTTTTCTTAGTACTAAACTCTGACTGGTCTTCACTAGTCATTGAGAAACGTTTTTGTTGTTTAGAAGTTTTATAGGATGTCCGTTTTGACTTTCCTTTACGGTTGCATGTCCCTTTGTTCCTTTTTCGGTTTATTCTAACATATTGATAAAATGCTACATAAAGGTGACCACTGTGCCAGGAACAGGTTGAAAATGGTATCCAGTGTAATAGATGCAAAGCATGGTACGACCGAAAATGTTGCGAATTATCTAAGAAGGATTATTTGCTTTATAGGAAATATCCATCGCTAAAATGGATATGTGGTCACTGCGTTTCTTTGGCGAAAGAGTGCTCCCGCATATTAGGAGGAGCGGTCCTGAAGGATGCAATTAAAATGGAGCCACCAGCTACAGATAGAACCTCCGAAAGGGAGGGAAAAAACGAAAAAATCTGTTAGCCAAAAAGGTTAACAAAGTAGAGAAAACTGCGCCAATCGACAAGGCAAATCCAGTAAAGACGGCGGAAATAGTCGTTCTCACTACCAAGATCGAAGTACTAGAGAAAGAGTTAAGAAAAATTAAAGAAACGCAACAAGTGCTCCTGTGTCGAACGAAGCATGCATTGTTGCATAATATCCCGGAGCCTACGGGATAGTAAGATTGGGCATGAAGCCAATAGGAGGAATTTCCAGGACATGTTTATGCTGGCAGGCCTTCCCCCCAAACAACGCGTTACGTGAAGAGTCACCGTGTTGGTCTGTGGAGGGAGTTTACAGCTCAGAAGCCGAGATCCATATTAGTGGTTTTCAGTAGCACGTATGTGAGAGACCTGGTGCTAGTAAAAGCAACCAGGATAGAGATAAGCACCAGAGGAGCTGTACGAATAACTCTGTACGACGGGACTAGTATTAAACCGGTCACGAAGGGGTATACCATCATGGGGAAAGCAACCCGCAAGGAGCCTCAGTTAGTATTAAAAATAGGAGAGCATATAAACGATGGGGCGAAACCCAATCCTCGTCTGTATGACAAACAGGAAAAGCAGGACGGGACGCACTCAGCGGTGAGACCGTTGAGCAAATCCATACCGCGCACGGTGAGGCCTGGGGGAAACGCCATCAGGAATCACCGACTAGTCGAAAGGACACCAATGGCCGCCTCACAAAAGGAGGCCATGGAAAAACCGGAAGCTAGCCAATGCCCTAGGAGTAAGAACTCCGAAGATGAATTGCCGACGGAGACCTGGGCAACTATTGTTGTCAGAACGCGAACTAAAGGACCAAGCTCGAACAGGTCAATGTCCCGCGATTAGGGAGGTGGGTCCACAGGGTTAGGTTTTGGGAAGGTGATCAACTCGCCAGGGGGCATTACTTGGACAGTGATGTAGTCCCCGGGGGCAAATAAGTCAAAAAACGAGTCAGTTCCTCGGGCCCTGCGACCGAGGATTAGCCGGAATTAAGGCAGGCTCACCACCCTAAGGAGGAAGAGGCTCCCAATGTGTAGTACACAAATGCCTGTAGCATTAAAGCTAAGCGGGGCGAACTGGAGACTCGAATCCAAGGTTCAGTGATCATAGCAATCACGGAAACATGAATGCAAAAAGAGCACTTCACGAACTGCCCTAATACCTATGCTGTCTACAGACAGGATGGATAAGATGGCAGACAAGGGGAAGGAGTGGTGATATTGATCAAGGCTAATATGAACCATTGGAATGCACAAACCACCCTAGCCACACCTAATAACCAGGTCATACCATGCAACTTGCTCTTAGGTAGGAAACCACTAAGTATAATGTGTGTGTACAGAGCACCCTAAGCAACATCCATAGAAGATACTGAGCTACTTGTAGTTATGCAAATGTGCCTTTCGAAGTCCCAAATGATTCTAATAGTTGGAGACTTCAATCTCCCGGAGATCGACTGGGTGAAAGCGCTTACAACGAGTGGGTCTACAGGTGAAACTCTGCTAGGCTGGCTACACTCACACGCGCTGATACAACACGTCAAGCAGGCCACAAGATTCAGGGATCAACAGAGGTCGTCCATCTTGGACCTAGTTATAACAAGATACGTTTCGGATGTAAGCGAGATAAAACTAGAAGAACCACTGGGCAAAAGTAATCATCTAGTGTTGAGATTCCCGCTCACGGAAAAGCACAGGAAGCCAGAAGCCTCATTGGTACGGTGCTGTAGTCGTATAAATGAGGCGGCCTTGCGTGAAGCAGCGGAACAGGTCATCTGGACACCAGAGTCTCCGGAGCCCATAGTGGAAGAGAGATGGCGTCAGATCCAAGTAGGTATATGGCGGCTTATGGATGAGTTCGCTCCGTTACGTCCGAGGCGTGGAAACCACAGAACAGTGTGGTGGCGGCCCAAGTAGGACAGGTCACTTAAAACCCGCCGACGATGTTGGACAAATTATCGAATGTACGGCACACATCAGGCATGGTGTCAATACAAGACGGCTCGAAATAAGGCGCAGGCTCTGCAACGAGAAGGAAAGTATAACGTCGAAAGGAACCTGGCACAGCACATCAAGCATAATTCCAAAAGGTATTATGCCTACGTGCAAGCCAACAAAAATATAAAAGAAAGTGTGGGCACTTTGGAGGTGAGTGGAGGTAGCTTGGCTACATCAAACCAAGACAAGGCAGCCACCCTTTTAGCCTTTTTAAGAGTATATACCGCCAACCAGGGCAAACGTTTGTTGTGGAGCCCACTGCATTACGGTTAGATACACCAGCGATTAGTGAAATAATCATTCGCGAGAATGATGTAGCCAGGGAACTCGCGTCACTAAATCGACATAAGGCTGCAAGGCCGGATGGCATATACCCTGCTATAGTTTGCCCACTAGCGGGACTTCTAGCACGTCCGGTAATTGTTCTTTTTGAGCAATCTCTAAGGACGGGGGTATTTCCAGAGGAATGGCGCAAGACAACAGTTGTTGCTATATACAATTCAGGACCGAGGCTTAAGGTGAGCAACTATCGGCCAGTTAGCTTGACATCCGTTCTGTGCAAATGCTTGGAACGGATCATCAGGGAGCAAGTATGTCAACATCTAACGGCTCATAACCTCTTGGCCTCAATGCGGCATGGGTTCACCGAGAGAAACTCATGTCTGACTAACTTGCTGACCCTTTTGGAGGAGGTAACTAAGAGGCTTGACGAAGGTCAGCAGGTTGAGGTCTGCTACCTCATCTTCTGCAAAGCCTTCGATTCAGTCAGCCACAGGTTACTAGACCTCAAGCTACAACATGCAGGATTATATGGGGCAGTGAGAAACTGGGTAGTGCAGTTCCTCAGCCATCGCACGTTCTGTGTGAAGGTTGGTGACCACCTGAGCGAACCTGCAAGAGTAACAAGCGGGGTGCCTCAAGGATCAGTTTTAGGACCCCTACTGTTTTTAATTTACATCAACGACTTGACACGGGATCTCCAAAATCCATGTTTCATGTTCGCAAACGATGTGAAGTTAGCAAGAACAAACCTAGAGGATAATATGGAAGCGGTTAGACAATGGTCAATTCAGTGGGATTTACCATTAAATCTCGAAAATTGTCAGCTTCTAACTGCAAGAGCAGATATTGTTCGGGATTGGCAGCTAGCACTGCAGCACATGGAAACCGTTAAGGACTTGGGAGTCATTCTCACGAAGAGTTTCAAGCCTGAAACTCAATGTCTGCCACTAAGAACACTGTGTTCAGGCATGGGCACCGTACTATAGAAAGGATATAGTATGTCTGGATAAGGTGCAGCTAATTGCTACCCGTTTCCATTTCGACTTTCTCACGGAAGTCCTAAATTCATTGTTCCCACACACATATTTGTCTGTGGTACTGATTAATAGCGTTTTCACTCATTGTAAAATGACAATTAATACCGTTGTTGCAAAGGTTAGCACTGCGAAATGTTCCAAGAGTGCGGCTAAATTCCCATGTGGGAAGGAAGCATGTAAGAAACCAGTGATACGAAATGGCATACAATGTGATGCTTGTGACCGCTGGTATCACAAGGCCTGTGGCAAGATTGAGAACAGGGTTTATGAAGTACACCTTAAGCATGACTTCATGAAATGGTTCTGTTTGGAATTCCAGACCCTGCTACCAGAACTAAGATGCAAAAAGCAGCGGCAGGGGCACAACCTGCAACAACTGAAGCCAGCAGCCAAACCGAAACATCCTCCGAAACACCGACTAGAAGTGTGGAAAACGTTGGAAGGGAATTGCAGACCATAGAGATGCCCATCGAGGTGTATAGGTCGATAAATGAATCTGAACTTGTTCCGAACAGGAGACAGAATTTCAAAAGCTGCAGGGGGCAGTAGAAACACTCCGCAAAACGGTTGCTAGAAACGAAGCAAACAGCGAAATAACCTTAGGCAGGCAACTGAACGATGTGGTTAAAGGGACAACCGAGCTTTTTAATCGGGAAACTAGCCAAAGGAAGCGAAAACTCCGGCAAGGAGTAATTGATCTTCTGCGTCTAGTGGGCGTCCCAGCACAAGTCCTCATAAAGAGGACATTGAGGCTGGGAAAGTGGAACCCCAATCCGAGGGACAATCACGTCCGCGCTGTACTGGTTGAATTCGGCAACCCTCGCTACAGAGACAGGTTCCTGGCAGCCGCGGTAATGATAAACCAGATGACAGATGGGCACATTACCATAAAGCCGGACAGCCTAGCACAACTAAACTCAAGTAGCAAGAGTCCGCGCTCAACGGGGGCATTTGCACATAACTCGCCTCTATCCCGAACGCAAACCCCTGTAATCAGCTTCAGTCGATGTAGCCAATCACCACTCACACACATCATCACGAACCGGGGAACGAATAGTCCATGGAACGAGATAGTAGCACGAGGACTACACCCCACTTACATTTAGGATGAGTCTAAACACTTGTATGCTGCAAACCACCCGACGCAGCCAAAAAACGGGTGCAGCACTCGGGTATTACACCCGATTGCATCGGCCGCAAGAGGGACATTAAGAGGATGCAGAGAGCTAAAGGGCTATCCGTCTTCTACAGCAAGCTTGTAGTATCGGGAACAAATAGAAGGAGCTGCAAGAAGAATCAGTGGGTGTAGACTGCATAGCAATCACTGAGACGTGGCTAAATAACCAACTCAACGCAAATCAACTTTGCCCACAAGGTTACATCAGCTACAGACAGGACAGAGAAGGCGGCAGAATTGGAGGTGTCCTACTACTACTAGCACAACACCTCCAACAGCATCAGGAGAGCATATTTGTCTCCTCATGCATCCAGGCTATCTCTGTTGTAATCACTTCCCGTAGCCACAGCGTCCTTATCCTATGTGCTTACCGTAGTCCTTCAACAACTGAAGACTGACACGAGATTCACTGACTAATTGCAACAGTTCTTCTCCACAGGTATGAATGAACTGCTAGTGGGGGATTTAAACACGCCAGAATTTGACTGGGCCACCGGATGGGTACGTGGGTCTTCAGCTTTCTGTGAGCAACTGCTAGAGTTATTCAGTGAGAAAAACCTTGTGCAACACGTCCACCAACCAACGCGCTAGAGGGAAGGGCAACATCCGTCGTCGCTTGATGCCATCATGACGAAGCATCCAGCTGAAGTCAAGGACCGGCATATCGCAGCACCCCTTGGTAGAAGCGACCACGGAACGCTCCGGTTCCTATATGTCCTAGACAGAGAAATGCCACCTGACAAGTGGAGGCGGTCTTACAAGCGTGTCGGTGAAACCGCTCTAATGTCTAGGGCAGAAGCTATGAATTGGCAAAGCCAGTCCACCGACGTAGATCAAACGTGGAGAAAAATTAGAGAAAACTTGCTAACATTGACTGAGGAATTCGCACAGCTGGGGTGACTGCGTCGCAGAGGTAGCCCATCCTGGTGGAGAAGTGCGGCGAGCAAGGCTCAAAAGGCTAAAAGTCTTGCTTGGAAGCGCTTCACTGCCCAAAAAAGTCACGCCAGGTATCTTCAGTATCTTAGAGCTCGAGATGCAGCCATCAGCATCCAAAAGAACTACAAGATAAAATATGAGTTAGCTCTAGCATTGAATGCAAAAGCATGCCCAAAGGCTTACTTGAAGTATGTTCAGTCAAAAGGGAACATGAGAGTAACTGTGGGTTATGTACTACTTAGGTCCGGAGAGCATGCACCTGCACCTGATCAGAAAACCTAAGCCCTACTGAATTTTTCCAGCACCGTTTACACGAAGGATAGTGGTACACTCGTAGGAGAGTCTCCGTACTCTCACACAGTGCAGATGAAGCATCCTACGATATCCGCTGAAGAAACGGCAGCGATTATTAGGGGACTTAATAAACATAAATCTGCAGGACCGGATGGTACCCATCCTGCAATTCAGTCTCCTTTGGTTGATATCTTGGCACCTCCACTTACTAACCTGTTTAATATATCATTAGAAACAGATAAAATACTAGAGGACTGGCGAATAGCGGAGGTAGTACCGATCCATAAAGACGGCAGTCGGGACGATGTTGAAAATTATCGACCCGTAAGCCTCCTCCCACTGGTGCTCAGAGTTATGGAAAAATGCATAAGAAAAGCATTAGCAAGCCACTTAGTCACACAGAACCTCATACAATCCTCACAACATGGGTTTGTTGGTGGTAAGTCTTGTCTCAGTAACTTTCTGTCGCACCTCGACGATGTGACTGCAAGACTTGACAGGGGTGATGCAGTGGATATTTGCTATTTGGATTTTTGGAAAGCCTTTGATTCCGTAAATCACCGTTTACTGCTCACCAAGCTCAAGGCTCTGACCGTGTCACAAACAGTGGTGAGATGGCTAGAGGTTTACCTCAAGCAACGAAAATTCTACGTCAAAGTAGAGGGTGAGTGCTCCCGCTTAGCGAATGCCTGCAGCGGAGTACCACAGGGTTCAATCTTGGGGCCCTTACTATTCATCATTTTTATTAATGATTTAACCGTCAGGCTTAAGTCTCCCTGTTACCTGTTCGCCGATGATGCTAAGATAGTCGGGAACCCACATGAGGAGACTGTACAAGCTGACCTAAACACTCTCCAGCAGTGGACCGAAACCTGGGGCCTTCCCCTGAACATAGATCAGTGCAAACAGCTACAGACTGGGGGACCACCCGCACCCAGGACCATCAACCAGGCAAACCCCCAGACCATCGAAAGAGTTACGGAAATCAAGGACTTAGGCATGAACATTCACGAATCATTTAAGTCATCTGCCCAATGTGTTCTTGCATCAAGCAAAGCACAGAGGGCTATCTGTCAACAACGGAGGACAATAGATTCCAGAGCTCCTCAAGTTCTCATACCCATATATAAGGCAATAGTCAGGTCGCACCTTGAGTATGCTGTGCAGGCCCGGGCTCCAGCCCTGAAAAGAGATCAGAAACTTTTGGAGAATGTCCAGCGATGGTTTACAAAAACCATTGCGGACTTGAGGGACACTCCATACGAAGAGAGGTTAAGGACCTTGAGACTTTTCTCCCTCCGTCCAAGGCGCCTCAGGGGCGACCTCATTGAAGTATTCAAACAGATGAAACAGCTGTCCAATAATTCCTCGCCCCTCTTCACGCAGGAAGAGAGCTCTACAACAAGAGGGCATAGCCTCAAATTGAAGAAGCCCAGGGCAATTAAAAACGTAAGGGCAGATTTTTTCTCCCATAGAATCATCAACCAATGGAACAAGCTGCCAGAGCAGGTTGTTTCATCCCTAACAGTAGCTCAATTCAAGGCCCGTTTGCATAAGTTGTGGCCTTCACTATTCCGTACCTTTATATAGACCCCCTCACTCCCATGATCTATCTTATTTTCCACACTACTAAGGCTACAGTCTTGCCTTTACCTTTACCTTGCCGGCGTAAGCCTTTATTCATGAAGCTTCCGGAGGGAGTCACCAATAACGAGGGCTTATCAAAGGTTTTGTCCTCTACTCGCTTATTCGCGCTCCATAATCCATTTGCCAGCTACAAATCCATGCGTCAATAGAGTGCTTACAGACTGCTTTGCGGCTGTGCTGACGTAAGCATGCATGAAAGTATAACTGCAAGCCGAAATGCACAAAGACCACCTCGGTGTTTAGTGTATCACGTCGTAGTGTCGTTCCCCATACATGACGGACGATGTAGGTATGCATGCATGTTTGTGTATATACTAATGCGTACTGGAAAAGACCCGAATGTCCCTAGTGGATAGGCAGCAGACTGCTTGGATGTGCGGCAGCCACATCACACTATACAGGGTAGGCGAGCAACGGGCCCAGGCGGACACATGACCCGGGTCAGTATTTGAGTGTAGGTGGACTAGATACCTGGAAGTATGGCTTCAGGGAGGATGGAAGAGGCTCTTGACACGTTTACACATCAACATTCGCACTTGTTTCTCTACGCTTGCGACTTTTTCCTTCTTCCTTATCGGTTCATCAAGATACCCTGCACCATTGTTGACCATTTTTTTATAGGACGATCCGAAGGAAACCACCACACCCCCAACCGAGAGAGATAGGAGGCGGTGACTCTTAAGGTTAGTACAATAAGACGCACCCTAAATTATACGGGTCGCAGGAGCAAATGGTGGTGCTCAGTCATAAACCAGCCCTGCAAACAAGGGAAGAACCTAATAAAGAACATGGTTCCTTTTGGATGAAGAGCAATGGCCTTTGCCATACTGCTCCAAAAAAAGGATAGTGTTTTTACACTATCCGATGGTTGTAACACCATATCAACCCTGAGCAATTGGGATTACGCGTACCTTGTTTATGACATACCGTGAATATCGTCAGTGAGTTCGCCAAGCACTCAGCGTCGTACTGTCATTCTCGTTCCGGGACCAGTAAGGATATACAATAGGTATACAATAGGATATGCACAAGACTGCACGCATGTGTGGATGGTATAGGTGTGTGTGATTGAATATGATTGAGCGTATTCCTGGCTGTAGGCATAAGCATGTTGGGTGGTAACAGACTCTCGCTTGGCCTCAGCCACTAGTCCCGTGACCTGACCTGGCCAGATCTGAACCTTCGATAGAAAAGACGATCACGGTTGATAACATAAGAGTGAGTGGGTGAGTGAATGAGCTGCGACAGCTTTTGGAGACGGATTTATGCGATAAATACACCTCGGTAAAGTGCTGATACCCCTGAAGCACTTTCACTGTCTACTTATATTGACCCATAAATGGAACTCATGCAATTGTAGACTAGACCAACTCCACACTTGGCCGTTTTTCAAAATTATGAATAAACATTTCAAAATTCCAGCATTGAATATCTGTGATCGGGAAGAATCGTATACGCATCCAGCTACTGCAGATACGCTGGGTTAGAGGAACGCTTGGCAGTCGAAGCACCACGAAAAAACGGAGCTCGAAGTGCAAGAACCTGAACACATATTGGTTTGAGCCACAAGTCCTGTGACCTGACCTGGCCTGACCTAACCTGACCGGACCTGTCCTGTGAACCGACTGTCCTAACCTTGACAGCGCGTGCTTCGAACTTCGGAGTAGAGCTTTCCGCTGTAGAATTAGACCGACAATAAGAAGAGGAAACACTCGGGAGTCCAATTTCCTGTGGGAAAATTAGCGGAAGCG
>UZAN01055420.1:3523-14527 GCA_900618425.1 Echinostoma caproni | reverse complement strand
ATCATCGTCATCATCATCATCATCATCATCATCATCATCATCATCATCTTCATCATCATGATCATCATCATCGTACAGCGAATTACAGTGGAGCGAACTTCACTGATCGCTGCGAAACTCGCAATGCATACAAGGTTTGTGGTAAAATTTAAGGTGTACAGGAATGAGATCTATTTTGACGAAGGGAGAATAAGGTGAACCACTATGGGCAATGCACAGAGTACGAAATCGAACTCTGCATACATACCGCTTCAAACATTCTGACCTGATAAGAAACAACAAGAACGCCACTGCTGCCTGTCCGCTGCCATGTCCCTCAATGTGTCCAGCCAACTATTCGTTGACTGCAGTGCAAATAGCAGTGAGACGTTATGGGTACAGCCCAGTGCATGTGGTTGACACGACGATCAATCAATACTGAACGGGGATGACTGTTACAGAACTACGCACATCGGGTACCTGAGGGTCGGGGTCAGAATTCACAGTAAACCGGCGGAATCGGAAGCCTCGACCAACGCAACACTAAGGAAATCACAACGAAAAGCAAGTCAAATTGATGAGGCACTGTTGAGGGAGGAAAGTTGTGGTGATCGTGTACCGAGTACGCACGCACCGCGGTACAGTTTCCAGGTAACCAATCAAGAAGCGGGATAACCGACCAACCCTGTGGTCTCAATTTGCTCGAAGTATGTTTTTTATCAAATGGACTAGTCTTGTTATGATTGGACTTCGTCATTGTACTTGACAATCCACAACGAGTAAAACGGACACGCTCTTACGATAAGCGCTATTTGGACAATGTGGTTGTGGAGACACTTACATAGACAAAGCAGCAAGGCAATTACGTAATCGGGTTTTGGGACACTCCAAACTGGCTTCAGTGCAAGGTTGTCGTGTCAAGGTCCATACAGCCGGTAATGACCATTCTTACAAACCACCAAGCTTATCGATCGCCAAGCTGTTGTTGATGACGCAACACCTCGTGGATCGCGAGAAAGTATTTCGAGTGATTTTTGCCAATGATAACACCAGAATGCTCACGATCGCCGAGGCGATTGTAATCAACCGATGGAAACTAATTCTCTGTCAAGAAAGTGACTTGTTCATCACCTTGTCTTTGCCTTGGTGACGCTTCCACCCATTTACAAGTGTTTATTTTGCAATGCATTCTGAAACCCCATATAAGCATTTTATTTACCTGCAGTAGGCACCTGTTGAGATGCAACGAAATGGTCCAGGACATAAATCGGGCAGTGTTGCTATACTGGCTTCTCTTTTTATATTTGGACAAATGTCTGAACAGCAAGAATGCCACCGATAGAATATCACTAACCGCGGCGATATACGCCCTTCTCTTAAGGGACAGTCCTAGGTGCTACAGGTGTCGCAGGTTGGCGAAAGCAGCGCTAATTTTCGCTGTTCGTGATGTGATCTCCTTCCCACTAGTCGTTCGACACCCTTGCGTCCGGTCGATCAAATTGTGCGCTCCCGGTCTAATCGGAATTTCTCCGCGAATTATTGTCGTACACCGTGGAGTCTACGTTCATTGGATCCAGTTCTGTGAGCTCTATCTTGTGATATCATTCCCTTGGAAGTAAATCGCTCATATCATTCTATTGCGCCGTTCTTCTGTTTTCATCGAAGCTGTAGGATTTACTCACGCTTGCAAAATTGTGCAATTTTATTCGCTATGTCAACATTGTGATATCGCTGGATGGGAAATTCAACAACATTTCCAAAGAGCCCTGATTGAGCTTTATAAGTTCAATTTCAAGCATTCTACTGATATACTTGTGCTGTTCAGTGCAATCATTGCTGCCACCCGCAGTCGCAATCGTGTTTGCTCCACTGCGGCCAGCAAAGCCGATCGATATTCCCAACGTGGCCTTTTTCATTGTTTTGTGTACTTGTGACCTCCAATGATCCGGACGAGCGGGCGATCGAGACAACTACTCTCGCTTCACGTGACCTTTTCATACTTCGTCAGTCTCACCGTCCGATAAAATGCAAAAATGGGACGTCGCACAGTGTCAACAAGTGCTGCACCAGGTGTTTCGACAGCATCAGAAGTATTCGGCCTACGGAGTTGTAAGAAAGACGTTAAACCAGGGATATTATGCACACACTGCCTGAAACACTTTCACCTTTCATATGCCAAACTCTGGGTAATACTTGTATCACACACAAGTATGATAAGCTATTGTCAGTCGCCGAAGAAAGAGCTAATTCAAAAATCGCCACACTTGAGGCAAAAATAGCGAACTTGAGTTCACAGATCACGCCAGCTAGCCCGATCCGGAAACCTAGCACACGACCAAAATGCTCAACACAATTCACAATGCACAACACGACAGCGGACGCACACGGCAGAACTGAGCACGACGACAAAAGCAACAGTAGAAGTGCTTGCTACTTCGGAGCCCACACACACCCACTGGCCTCCTTTATCTGCTTCTTCAAAGAAAACAGTTCCGTTGGCAAAGAAGAAAGACGTGACCAACACTTCTTTGACTGTGATTTGCACAAACGTGTCCGAACCTACGGCAATGTCACTGAGAGGCTAGGCGAAGAACTAAGGTGCTTGAATGCTCTGTGCACGCAAATGGGGATCAGCGCCCAACCTATGGGTCTCACACGCCTTCGGCGACAGCCCAATTTACCTCACGCCGGAGAACCCTGGTTACATCGGGTGACACTATGTAGCGAATCAGACGTAGAAAACGTTCTTCTGTCCAGCTTTCTCCTTCGAGGAAGTTCAAGTGAATTAAGGATTCTACCAGAGGGAACGCGCGCACCAGCGGAATAACCCGGACAGCATACGGGAAACCGACAATGCCCGAGTAATCCTTATACACGGAGTCCCACAATTAAATGACCCAGACGCATCAAAATGCCAGTGAAATGATTGTAAAGAGTGACGGTTCACTTAGGATCTCATCGGATGTCGCTAGATCTCGACTACAGCAGTTAGCCGTCTCCCCTGTTCTAACTACCACGGAGACGGCCCAAGAATTCTGAAAATAACTGTAGGCACACCAGAAATGGCTACGACTGCCTTATAGTCGTGGTACGGCAACAAGATCGAGGGGTTATCAGAACTGCAATTGAGACCGATGCACAACCCAGGAACAAAGTGTTTCTCAGACAGAAAATATCGCCTCCACACAAGCTGGGTTCCCACAGACTTCATTTTCCTTCCCGCAACTGGTAGACCAAACCAAACTCTTCCTCCCAAAAAATCCCGACCACGGTACGGTCGGCTCAAATAACCCTCTGCACCCCGACGAGTTTCCGCTCCGCCACCAACTGCATTGTTTCTACACGCACTCCCAAGGTTTCCTCAGCAACTTTTCAGAGGTAGAACTGCGTTGCCAAACTGGTCAATAGGACATTATTGAAGTCACCGAAACCTGGCTGACAACCGACATTCTGGACTCAGAATTAAGCTTACCCGGCATGACAGCTTAGACGCGATCGACCTACAAGGGGTGGTGGGGTGTTACTCTACTTTAGCAGCCAACTACAATGCGAAGTAATTGCTTATCGTGCTGCGGCTTCTGATTCATCGTGGTGCCAAATGCAACTGTTGCAGCGCGATATCAGCTTGATCGGTGTGGTATACCGCTCTCTTTCATTCAGAGGCTCAGCCAATAAGACACTTTTGCAAACAATTTATCACATTCTGTCGCTGAAGTTCCATCACGACGAGACTGCACCTTGGCATAGTGTGATGGCTTGCGCGGGTCAATGACCCTGCGAGCCATACAGGATGACTCCTCACAGCCGCAAATCCAATCATGCCTGAAAGATCAATGGGTTGAGGCCAGAGAAAGCTCGGTCTCACAAAGCCAGCTGTTTGGGCACCTCCTGGCTTCGTTTTTCTATCCGCACCCGCCCCTGGAGAGATTATTCCAGCAAAACATACGGTGAAGGGCAGTTAACCGGTAAAAATTCCGTTAGATGGGTGTAGCAGCGGGGTACCTGAGGCTTCCTATCGATGGTGGGAGAAGTCTTCGCACTTCATTGGACAGCTAACGATCGCTCAAGCTGGGCAGCCCCCAGCCAATAAGGTGCAGTCCCTTCCACGTTCCGCTTGTCTCATTGGGTGCACGAGGCTAAGGGCAGATGCGAAAAGCGGACCGACAATCAACGCACCAGAGAACAACACACTGAACCGAAAACCGAAGGTTTTGCTTGACAGATCACTAGAAGCTCCGAGTCTAGTACTTCCTTCACACTCCCGCGTTGGATTAACATCCCAGACTTTTGAGTCAAATACTACAGTTAAAGGTCCCAAAAGAAAACCATTTCAATCACCTCGTTGCGTTCCTCAAATCCAACCTCATCCTCACGCTTCATCCTCTGTGCGTCAGGCGATTCGGCATCCGAAGATCGCGATGTTGCTGGTGTTCGGATTATGCTGAGTGTCAAGGCCGAGCGTTCACTTCTCGATTAGATCCCGGTTAACAGCTGACTTTGCGCCGTACGTCTGGATGGTTCAGTACGCGTCAACAGCAACAGAACGAAGCGTCGATGCTTATTCGTCGTATCCGCGTATGCACCGACAGATTGCAGTTCGCCAGAGGTGAAGGATGAATTCTACAAGGACCTCTCTCAACTACTCCGAAGTGTTCGGTCAACGGACATTGTGGTAATCGCTGGAGACTTCAATGCTCAAGTGGGATCCCTGGACGAATCAGAAAGGCTTCTTGGTGGACCACATGCAATTCCAGCTAACCGGATGGACAACGGAGAACGCCTACGACAACTTTCCGCTGACCGCGGACTGTTTCTATCAAACACGAACTTCTCGCACAAGAAACGACACCGCCTTACATGGAGACCGCCAACTTCTACACAGCGCTGGATTCAAATCGACCACATCACCATCAGCCACTGCTGACGCGGATCCATTGAAGACTGCCGTGCTTTCTGGTCAACACCCGTGGATACGGACTATGCTATGCTACGAGCGAGATTCTCCGTATGCCTAGCAAACAACCGCAGAAAAGCTACCGAAAACGGATGCGCACAATACAGAGTCAGCAATGGTTGCAAATCAGCCTTCGAAGCGGAACTATGAGATTGCCTCTCAGCATCTCAGCTCAACCATCAGCCGGAGGACTCCACGAGCATTGGATGGCAATCAAGGAAGCAATCCAAACGTCGATCAAAACAACGTCAGATTCTGGCACACGATCAAATCAAAAACGATGGATCTCGTCGACCTCGGTTGCCTTGCTGGACGCTCGCAGTCATTCCTTCGTGTTCAAAGTACATCTTTACATCCACATCTTAATTGTTCGCTAAATTTTGAGGCACCAACATGCTTTTCGTGGACCCACTATTTCTATCTTCGTCGATATAAAATCGGCTTTCGATTCATTCGACCGTTCTAAACTCTGGCACTGGTTTTCCCTGAAGGGAGTGCCCGAGCAGTTAACCGCAATATTACAATCGCTTTATACTAATAGCCGAAGCCGAGTCCGAGTCCGAGCTTACGGCACTTTTTCACACCAGTTCACGACGGAAAGTGGTGTTCGACAGGGTTGCCCTCTCGCTCCGTTTCTATTTAACTTCGTGATAGATTCAACTCCTGAAACAGTCGTATCCTCGTGCGAGGATAGCGGTATCGATAAACTCCCAGGTGGCAGACAGTCTGATCCAGAGCATGCTACTAAATGAAGATCCAAGTAAGTTGCAAGATTTTCTGGATAGTTTGAGTGATAGTGTGTCCATGTTCGGTATGCGTTTTGCACTTTCAAAGAGTAAAATGTTACTTCAAGATTGGGTTGGTCCATCATCCAACCTCATCCTGACCGGGGAAGTGGTAGAGGAATAAGACAAGTTTTGCTATCTGGGTAGCTATATCTCTCCTGGTGGATGCATCACAGATGAAGTGTCGGCGCGTATAGAAAAGGCTCGGTTGACATTTGCCAACTTGAGACATTCGGAGCGCCATCGCGACATCTGGTTGTTTGTGAAGGGTCAAGTGTATGCTACAGCGTTCGGCCAGTTCTGCTTTACGGCGCAGAGACTTGACCATTACTAGAACCAAATAAAAATAGACTGTCGGTGTTCGAACAGCGCTGTCTACGTCGCATTGCACGAGTCTGGTGGGGAAGCCGGAGGAGCAATGCTGAAGTTAGGCGTAGAGTTTTAGGTACTCGTTGTCGTCCATTGGAACAGGTAGTCGACCTCGATAGATTACGCTGGTTGGGGCATGTGTTACGCATGTCACCAGATAGGTTGCCACGGCGAGTGATGTTTGCTGAGGCAGGTAGCGGTTGGAAAAAGGTAAAGAGTGGTCAAGCTAATACCTGGCATGAGAGTATGAAAACCCCAACCAGGAGACTGGGTCACATAGTTCCCGTTAGGTTACCTGGCTGGGGACCCCGAGATGATAGTCACCGATGGTTAGAGACGCTGAGTGATGTAGCTGGGTTTCGCAAACTGACGTTCATGCATCCACTCATTATTCTTGTAACTCCAGTTTAAATATACGCACTATCTTCCGCTTGAATCTGCTCTCAACATTCTAATGATCATTCTACTCTTTTATCCAAATGGGCGACTAAAAGGCGACTAAAAAACAGAAACGAAAACCGGCGTTCAAGATGACATGGTTAATGGTTGGAAGAACTGAACCGTCGCTGAAGTTCACGTATATTTTCATTATGGGCGATTTCAATTACCCAAACCTAGCTAAATCAGCGACATCTCTACAACCATTTGACGAGAGACTCGGACAACGTTTAGGGTCCTATCCACTACAATTTCGTGAAGGAGCCCACGAGGTTTGGAGCGGAACAGCCACTGTCGGTTTTGGACTTGATATTGGCTAACGAGGAATTGATGGTGGAATCGACTTGCACTACAACTCCATCAGGGCGCAGTGATCATGCTGTGCTAACGTTTGACTACGTTTGCCATACATAATTCTACGGTTAGCTCCTGTATGTTTGTTGACTACACCAACCTAAAGTTTTGGCGAAAGATTTCCAATTTAAATTTACCAACGAACTGTGTGATCCCTTGGTATCCTGGGAAGAATTTACGAACCATCTGACGGAAATGGTGAATGGCGCGACGAAGACCAAACGCATCACTTACTCAAATGGTCAAAAATCAGCGATTCGTATTCGGACAACAAAGTGGATTTCGCAGAGGAATATCTCACGGAGAGCTTATAAACGATCTCCGTTTCGCAACAGAAAGTATACCTACTGTCAACTCCGAAACCACTGCACCAAGTTGGCACGAGAAGACAAGTCAATACACCAAGAAATGCTCCTGCGCAAGTTCATATCGAATCCCAGGCTGTTGTACAAACACATAAATGCCACCAGAAAAGTTAAGTCTAGCGTTGCAGCGCTAAGAGTGCCAGAGCGTGTTTCATTCACAACAAAGGAGGCAGCTGAAATGCTGAAATGTCAGTACTCCCAAGTGTTCACCGCAGCTGAGAACATCGGATTACAGCTGCCTCTGTTACATGAGGATTTATGATATCCAACGCCCATCAGAATTGATTTTTCTCCACAAATCATAGCATCGAAATTGCAGTGTTTGAAAAGGAACTCGTCTCCAGGGGTAGAAAATATCCATACACACACCCTTATCAACCTGACGAGTAAATTAGCTCAACCTATAAGCGAACTATTCCAATAACTTTTCAACAAAACTGTGCTCCCACAAACATGGAAACAAGAAATAATTTCTCCGATGTACGAGGGCGGTTGCCGTAGTGACCCAGCTAACTACCGCCCCGTTACTCTCCTCCCTTATTATCCAGTGTCATGGAATCCATTGTTGCAGACAATGTGATGAGTCACTTGGAAAAATGCATTGTGTTATTCCCTGCTCAACATGGGTTTGTTTGCAGGCGATCAAGTACCACTAACCTGCTTCTGGCCCGAGAAGAGTGGGCAAAAGCAGCTGGTCACGGTGATGTAATGGACGTCGTGTACCTCGACTTCTCCAAAGCATTCGACCGAGTGAACCAAAAAATACTGGTGAGGAAACTACACAGCTACGGAATTCGGGGCTTCGTACTGGGTTGCACAGAAGTATTTCTTCGACAACGCACCATGGCAGTTCGGGTTTCTGGGTTACGTTCTGATCCCATCAGCATGGCACAAAGAGTTCCACAGGGATCCGTGCTGGGTATCATTTTTTCCTTGTTTTTATAAACGACCTAATGAACATTCTGGGGCCACACACATTAATGTTTGCAGACGATGCAAAAATATGGAAAACGGTGACAAAACCAGAGGACTCGCTAGAACTTCAAAGAACACTTAATGCTGCCTATCGATGATCGATCGAAAACGACATGGAGTTTAATGCCGTATCTCTTCGACACAAAACTCGGTTTCCGTATTTCCTGGGAGATCAACAACTTCCGTATGTCTCGAATGAGAAGCATCTCGACGTCATTGTTCAAGACGACCTAAGCTGTTCTTTAAACTGCTCCCGGTCGTCGTCTACCGCTTTGAGGCATGTTGTTTTGCTAAAACGAGTATTTGGAAAATTTGAACGTACGCTGTTCCCACGATTGTTATCAGCCTACATTCGACCCCACGTAGAGTACGCCATTCAAGCATGAAATCCATGGCTGCAACGTGATCGAAAGATTCTGAAACGTCCACAAAGAATGGCCATTTAAATGGTCAAGAGACTGCATACCAAGAGTTATGCGGAAAGACTGGAATCACTGCAACTGTACTCCATACACTATCGCTGCATTCGAGGGGACTTGATCTTGGTGTATCAAATAATGCAAGACCCAGATCACCGATATCGTCCATTGTTTTCCTTGTCGTCCAACACTCTCCTGATGGACACTCATTTAAATTAGGGCTCCAAAAATGCGGACTAGAATGCCGGCGTTATTCATTCGCGCTCAGTGTGTGCATCACCGGGAATTCTCTACCAGCACGTTCTTCTGCGCCCACAATTGATTTATTCAAGCATAAACTGGATGAGTCTTTGAAAGGTCTTTAATTTCAACATCCGTAGAAGTGCACGAAAAGGGGACAGATTATGACATTCACCTACTTTGTATGAACTGTGAATCGATCAATCTGTGTTAAACCCTAGGGGACTAGAAAACCAACGGGTTGTAATTATTTTCTATAATAAAAGCTTGAGTTTGACTTTAGCCAACACCAACTGAGAGCAAGCTCGCGAAGTACTTGACGATCTCAACCACGTTCGGCTGATCATCACAGAGGGTGAGTGCTTGCACAAGCTGCCGTCAGTCTTGAGCAAGCACTTTGCTTTTGATGGTGCAAAGCACGTACCATAACTCGAGACCTCAAATAGCAAGCGGTTTAAAGCGTGTTGGGCTACCTGTGCATTGTCACCCAACAAGGCAATGTGATCGGCATATTCTAAATCAAGAGCTCTGTTTCCTGGACGGAGTTCGACTCCACCGCTTGCAAAACCGGAAACCAGGATAAAGATAGACTGTCGGTGTTCGAACACTACAGTTTACACAGCATTGCACAAATCTGATGGGGCAACCGAATGAGCCATGTTGAGGTTGGGAGCGGAGTTCTATGTGACCGCGGTCGCCCATTGGAACAAGTGGTCGTGGTATGTGTACTGCACGTCGCCAGATAGATTGTCATGGCACACGATGTTCACTCAGGCAGATGGTAAGCGGAAAAAAGTAGAAAGTGGTCAAACTAAGACCTGGCATGGGTGCCTGGAAACCCACTAAGAGACCCAGTGAAGAGGTCATCCGAGTGCGATGCTTTGTGACGTCCCAAGACACGAATGTGCTTCTGGATTTCCGCCTCCGAAGGTGGGTCTGTTGAGACGGACTACGGAACGCTTGCCGGAATAACTGTGTAAGACGCTGACGCTGGTGGCCAGCTAAAATGTTCCTTGAATGTCTCCGCCCGGAGCACAAGGCGTGACTGTTGATTATGAAAAGGTGAGCCGTGCGCTTCGCAGATCGTTTCAGTCACACCGAAACCTTATCTATGACCTGGATGAGAGGAAACAGCTGGCGGGAGTTTCCCGTGTTTTTATCACGTTCCATCCTTGATGCCCGTTTAGTCTAACAGATTTCGCTGACTCTGCGTAGACTGGCGTTCGAGTTTTGTATCGTTACGAGGCGTAATTCATTCATACTGCCGGTCGGGGGTTATCGACATGCACTGAGAGAACATAGAGACTCCGCAGGAATTTGGTTTATCTCGAGACGGCGTGTCAGACCACAACTATGTAGGTTAGCAAAATGCAGAGCATTCTTGATATGTGACCAGTGCTGTTGGATGTTAGTGGGTGATAATGTTATGTTAACCACCTGTCGTAAGAATCTGAACGCATTAACCTCACCAGGGAACCTATTCGAATGCCAATAAAAGCAATGCATTTCGGCCAAATTGATTGAGAAGGCTGCGGTAAACAGTGATAGTCGAAATCTTTCTCCTTTCATCAGGAGTGCGGGTCCACGGATTGCAGGCGTAGATGAGGTAATCAAGGAATCTGATGGCACTGTTTCCCAATCCTCAAGATCATCTTCAGTGCTGCGCAGAATCTTTTGAGACACAGCGCAACTGGTCTTAATGAACACAAGATTCAAAAACAGCCCCAGGGGGACTGTAACTACCTGTTGATACCAGTCCCTCTTCTGAAGTGGCGGTTGCTCGAGTGATAGGTTACCTCCAAAAATTGGATATCTCCGGCCCGGAGGGGTTGTCACCTGTGATAAGTTCCAATGATTGAGTGGTGATCGAAAGAAAGAGCCAGATACGAGGTCTGTATCTTCCAATCAATGTAGTTACATCGGTTACGATGGAAAGTAAGAAAAAAACTATTTCATTGACGAAGCACACACATGGGCAGAATTCATATTGACCATTAATTTCTCGTGCTCTCACCTGACTGTAAACGCATATTTATGCAAACCTATAAAACAAAGAGACATGGGAGTTGGATTGAGTCATTGGAACAAGCTATTAGACAAGTGAGTCGTCTGACTTGGGTTTGATT
>UZAN01055417.1:0-11165 GCA_900618425.1 Echinostoma caproni | reverse complement strand
ACTGATGATGTCACCTCGGCTGGTGATGAATCGTTTGCAGACAAATTGCCAAAGCTCGGCGAACAGGCTAAATGGAATTCAGTTCACCCGAGCTACAAGAACCGATTTTCAATATTTTATCAACAGTGGCTATAGTTTTTCTTTCGTCTCTTGTGTGGTTAGAATCAATTTATTGACTGTTCTCCAAAAGTTCAGAACTGATTGTGTGATGTCCCTCGCCTCAAACAGTTCTTCAACCCTTGACTTTTTATGGATCATTCTCTTCGGATGAGTGCATCTCCGTCTTAACCTGATAATTATTCAATGAACTTACAAGGTCAGAGCACAACATTATTCAGTAACATCAAATTCGAACCTATTCACTAGTTATCAGAAATCACTTTTTTCCTCTCGCGCTTACGGTTACATTCGATCCCTAATACCAATGACAACATTTAGTTTCCTGCAGTTCCTCACTTCGCTACTCAGCTTCATTGCTTAGGTTCTTAGGTTCTTCTTATTGTATCACTGATCAACCCGTCATATCTTTTCACATACTGATTACATCTATGCAATCTTCATAGTTTGATAAACTAGACAGGTAGTGATAAGAATGAGTTACGGTTATCCATGATCCCTTAAACGAAGACAACCTTGTACCTGGTGCTCCATGGAGTATCAGGTAGAGGTAGGTGAAGTATTCTACCCATAATTGTCTTTATATTGATCGGTGATTTTCTACACGGCGACAAAGAGTTGCCTCCATTGACGAATTCATGAAGAATCCTGGAAATCAGTTAGAAAGTGGTATTCGCGGTGCCAATTCATGTCGAATAAGAGAAGAGTTTCAGTGACATCGCGGCTGGCACTATACAGTATACCCGGATGTGTGGTACCACGAAAGATTGTTTAAACGAGCAACCTATCATGAAGGTGGAAATCAGTGGCCTTTTCTACTCTGAAGTGAGCTGGGCGGTTGTAGACCCAACCCTTTTCACGTCATTACTCAACTTATTATATTTATTCCGATCTGAAATAATCTGGTTTGTAGAAAGATCTTTGTGCATTTTTCACAGATAAACGTGACAGTTTTTAATTTGGTGGATTGATTTTATCGCACGGTTCCCAAAAAGTAAAACTAAGTATCACATCAGGTGTCTTTTATTGTCAGAAATAGGTAAACAATCGCATTTGATTCTAAACAATCGTCTTTCTTTAAGGGGGTCACAGCATCAATGGAATTTACTCACTAGGGTAGACGAACTCCGCTCGTGCAGTGAATCATGCTCACATTCACGTCTGGGCATGGTGACCGAATCATCGATCAATCTTCAAGTGAATCGCTTCCTTACCCGACCAACCGACAGAGGTCAATTAACTCCGGGTTCGTTCAATCGTACCTTTGACGCACACTCGATCAACGATCACGAGGGATGGAGAATGGCCCACCTCACCCCACGGAAACTTTCATCCTCGTTCGGTAACTCACTCAAAATTACTTCTATTTGTTTGCAGAGACGTTAGTTCATTCGGACTGGACAAGGTTTATACAGACCCGGTCCATTCGGTTATGTTTGACGGCCGAACCACCATAATCAACTGGGAATCCCAGAAGTGAATTGAATACAATCCAGTGGAATGCGATTGGTTGGATTCACTTGAAGTTGAAAAGTGTTGTAGGATCTTTTTTGTTAAGATCATTATGCTGTGATTTGTTCGGAACAAAGTTTGAACCGAAACCTGTGTGACATATAATAACATGCCCAACTTTTTCACGAGGAACTTAATGTACACATTATCCGGGCTCACGGATTTCTGTACCCCAAAAGGTCGGTCTACCGTTCCACCGTTCCACCACATTTAGCTTGCTCTCTGAGCAGCTTTGAAATAACTGTATTTGAGCTAACAACTACATTGTTTATGTTTTCTTCATCCTGTTATTAGTTCATTAATATAACTTTGTATTCATGCTAGTCGGACCAGTTGACCACACTTTGCAAGCGATACATATAGCATTTACACCCTAGGGCTTTGTAAAACTTATGCCTGCATACTCGGATGGAACCTGAAAGATATGAATAATGAGCCCAGACTATACCGTACAATTTATTATTTTCCTCGAAAGTTGTATGTAACCAATCAAGACATCAAGTTCCCAAGGGAAAATAAATTTTCCACGTAAATAAACACAATTCTCTACGTTCCAAAATGATACACTTGGGAGTGAATTGGAGCGCGTTGCTATATGGTTGGTTACTAGACAACCTATTTGAAACCCACTCAAATTCGGTACAATATAAACGCCAATGTGCTCCATGAATGCGAATACCGTTTCGCCGAAGGTACCTGACAGACGATAATTGAGTTGAGAAAACGCAAGCAAGTGATGCTCTATATCAACAATCATTTGTATTCATGTTTGAACCCTAGTGGATATTTATCCCACAACAATTGTCAGGATTATGGTTATGGCGGTATGGCGATACCACACAATGTTGAATCGATTATCCGATGCAATCCTTTGATTCGTATCCAATTTCAATTAACTGCGCTGTTGAAATTTTCTTACATGTATATTTTTCCCCGTTTGGAGAGAATAAATATTCGCAGTTTGGGCTGCGAAGAATATATGCTTCATCTTCATGAACTCGGCTTGTAACTGACAAAATTACCATAGTGGTTAAATCATACCAAATGATTATGCTTACATCAGAACAATTTTTACACCAGTAACTCGATTCTTGTTTATTTAAATCAATTCATAAGTCAAAATATAATACATATAACCATATATGGTAATATAATAGTTTTGTTAATTACCACATCCTTAGAAATGTATGAACGTAAAGATACAGTCAAGAAAGGATACTGATATTTTAGTTTAAATCTGTTTGGTATACAAACTTTGAATTTCAGAAGAGATTATGAATAAAAATGCACAACACGATAGAAAGGTGTTTTATCCCTGAAAAGGTTTACCAATTCCAATAACGGTATTCATCTTGCACAGATAACCACGAGGTCCATGTAGCAAAGTGCATGCATGGTAAACGAATCAGTTAGGGAGTTTCAAGGTCTCCAGTGGTCTTCAGTGTCGATCAATATGAATGACATGCAGTAAATCACAAGCATGCACGTCAGTCGAAATGTTGTTTGTAAATTTTACACTGGGTTATCACATAGTAATCATCTGACGACAGAATCATCAGGGATAAGGGCCAGACGGCGGGAGAGAGAGAGACCCGACATGTGTCGGTTCAATCGATGCCCGGTGTCTGGAAGGTTTTCCTGGGCAACCCACGAAATATTACTGGGGAAGGAAAATGGAGTAGAGAAGACTGGTCAAACTGCAATCTAAATCAATATATGGTGGAAGCTTAAACCACTTCTCATATAACAAGATGGAAAACGGAAACTGCTAACTTGTTCAGAACTCAATTACTTATTGACGTTTGGAGGATTGGATGGCAATTAATCATTTGAATGATGGAAAAGCGAAGCATCAATGTTGCTTCGAAGATGACTCAGTTACCAGCATACACAAGAACATTATGTGCTGAGATGTATATGGTAATACTCTATGCAGACGGAATCGCATGCCGACGAACAACAGTTGATTCCCCGTTTTTGGGTATTGAAACGTCATACATAACTCGGTCCGTTTTGTTTTTACCCGTAACTGTATTATTTTAACATGCGAACACGAATTCTTTTCATTGATTCATCTTCTGGCCTGTAAAAATCAAATAGGAAAATGACAGTTTGAACGGGGATAGGCATTCATTCATTCAAAAGTTACGGTGGTTGATTGAACGGGAAAGGAATGGGGTGGGGCGACGTGTTTCACGCCCCTAGATGATCATCAACACAACTCTGCAATCAAACTGTGATGTGTCATTCGTGTCATCGATCTTCGGCCACGGTAGTTGAATAGCATGAGCCAATCTTTTCTGTGCGCATAGATTAGGTTTTCAACATATCTCGGAAAAACCTATATACATTTTTGAATAAAGAAGCCAGAAACACAGGTTTCCACAATGTATTCCCTGGATCATTTCGATGCATTTGTACATTTGCATACCGCAGTCTATGTGATCGTTAATATTTGGTCAGTAAATAACGGATTCATAGGCGGAGAACGATTGCGGTCAAACTCACTCTCCAAATTCATGTGTTACGAAGGTAGCACCCGAGTGATAAGTCATTCATGCTGATTACACAGTTTGGGATGGTAATATTGAACGGCTAGTGCCTCGGCGTATTTCAGAACCTGGGTGTTGTTCGTGTTGTAGAGGATTATAAATGCGTTGCGCAGCATGACACAGTGTTTCATTTCCAGCAGGTGTTGTGTGACAGACGAACTGCGTTTGCTACTCGTCATTGATAACCTCAGACTTCCGAAATTCTCACTCATTGTTTTTTAAAAACAGACCAGGATGGGCTCGGTTAATCGGTAATGCAGTTGTCTCTCCGTTCCAGGATACCCTGAGCAAACCTATGTTTTCGGCTTCTTTATCCAAATTCGTTACGGAGAAACTATGCCTGGAAATTCTCTTTTATCCCACTTAAATACTGACCTAAATACTGACTATTCGATAAATGCGTGTTATTTCTAGCGACCGAAGAAACCGATTAACAGCCTGCAGGAGCCAGTTAGATCGGCGTAGGAATGAACATTCCCGTACAAAACTTCCAGTCTGTAAATACTCAGACACACAAACCACTTCAAGTGTACTAAATGAAAATCAGACTGCTAATTGAAAAGGAGCTTAGTGCTGGCGAACGTTTTGACTTGCAGACCTCATAGAAATCGTAGATAATTAGCACCCAAATCATGAACGGAAGTAACCGCATCCAGGTTAAATTTATTTGCCTCGTACGCAAACTGCGATTAATTGTCGGAGCTAAAACTTAAGTAGGGTTCAGTCCATTGGACTGTTGGCGTTTAGCTGATTAAGAAACTATCTAGCGGAAATAACAACACAACAGTTAAGTTTTTATCAACTGAAGATAACATCCGTTTTCATGTTGTGCATTGGTTTACCTTGATTCGTTTGTTAGTGACCATATTGTTTTGCATTCATCTGCTTTAGTGAGAAATAAGTTATTATTTGGAAAATTTAAGAAAACAGTTCACCCACTTTGAAGCCGAAAGATCACTATATTCTACACGAAAACAGAAACACCAATCGAGAGACGAATCGTGAGGTGTAAATCTGAATGTTATTGGTTTGAAAAAGCGACTGTTTTTGTTTCATTGTTTGTACATGAGACTTAACACACGCACACACACCAAGATAGGTAACATTGTACCGTTTCCGTTTTGACTGTTGACAATACACGTCATCTCTCAATTCCGCGTTCTTCCTTGTGGATTTATACAGACGACCGTTATTCCGCAAGTGCGCAGCTAACTATTGTGTCTGCCTTTCAGTCAGTTCGATTCTGGTATAAACAAGGATTGTTCTTGTGCATTCAGTGAGTCTCATTCGTCGTCCTCCTGTGCGTGTACTACAAAGGTAATAGATTAGATATGTAACTTTTCTTAGTGCTTAAAATTAAAGAGCAACCGTAGAGTAGCATTCGTTGGAAAAATGCATTTTGAACGGGGAGGAAGATGAATGATCAGAATTGACGGCAAACTGATTAGGTTTTCGAATTTTATGGAGTAGTGGAGTCAGTTATGCACGCAGTCGACAACATGAAAGCGCCGGTAAATAGTCCTAGTTACTCAAAGTAATCCGTTTGGGATTACTAAACGAGTCCCTGAGGTTGATGAGTCAAGCTCAACGGCAAAGACAAAATATTGTTGTAAAACACCTGTAAGTTTTAAGGGAAAGCCACTATCCGCTAGAGACCTTATAGTGTATTAAATATTAGTTGAGAGAATGACACACTATTGAACAACCTATAACCTCATGATCGACCTAGCTGATTGCGATTCCGGGAGACGTGAGAGGGCTGAGTTCATATAGAGAAGACAAACAACCTTATGACTAGGAGCTCAGAAAACGTATTGCTATAGTTTGCAGGAGATGCCTACCAATATAACTAATTGAACACGGTTGTTAAGAGCAATCGGTAAACTGTGCGCATGGACTGCGATTGCAGGTTCTTTGTACAGGTTAATCGTAGAATGAACTCAGGGCGAAGAGAACAACAACCTAGGTACAGACAACTGACATATGATTTACGGATGAAACAAGGAAAATGAAATATCACGTCAATTATGTCTTCCTTAAATTACTATTAGTCGACTCTGTGTAAAACCGTCAGCGAATTTCAGAAACACTGAGGTAGGTGAGATAGAGCCGAATCCTCTAACGCGAGGGACGTCGGAGGATCAAAGACAATCGAGACCAGGTTAATTTCAGATGAACAAAATGTTGTTTATCATTGTAACAGATCTAGCAATGGATAGAGAACAGTAGTATTTATGATGCCCTGTTCGCAGTTTCCATGTTGGCGCGTTCCCGGGATGAAAAGCTTTCTTCCGAGTCAGTGAATATTCCTGATGAAACTTTCTGAAAATGATGGATGACAGCATTAGTCTGGTGTTCGATGAAACAGATGCTCAGCACGTAATGGAACAATAATATTAAAATTATTAACAACTGAATTTATACAAGCAACTCGTAAGTCACTGGAGTTGCATTATTGTCACTGTAAGAACATCATTTTCATGAGTTGTTAAAAAGTTGCTGCTAAACAATTTCACTGATTTCTTTAAGTTCATCGAAACATTTGTTGTATCGTTATACGTTAAAAGGCAATCAGTTTCCTATTGGAGATGGTGAAACTCCTCACCAGACAGATCAATGAAAAGACATCGGAAATGTAAGTGAGATAGAAAATATAGTCTGATGACGGAACCCAATGCAATGTGATAATTATTCGACCATAAAACATCTTCCGCTTGCTGAACATTTGACGATTTAAAGTAATTCCGGGAAGCAAGGACTGTAAAAAATGCGAACGTTGCCATACGAAACTAATGAAAGATAAACGATGACAGTTTCAATGGAGTTTCAATTCAAAATCTCCACCTGTTCGATAATTTGGTCACTTTAACTGCTTTAATGGGTGGGGTAGTGGGAAAAGATATCTGTATTTGGTCGCGGTAAATGTAACTCGGACCGCTGCAATTGCATTTACGTCGAAAATAAAGTGCATGTTATTTTCTCCGTGCAAAAATTCTGTCTTTTGGACCACATTCGTGTACACATTTGCTGAAAGTGTTTGAAAGTCTGCTTTGCTGTTGTTGCTGTTGTTGTCATTGTTGTTGTTGCTGCTGCTGCTGTAATACTACCTATGGGATTAACTGTATATACGAGAAGTTTGACTATTAGCATTTTCTTATCGATTTTCTATTACATTCTTGTTTGCATGTGCCGGTCAGACGTATTTTTAGATCAAAATCTAGAGATTAGAAAAGGGTTTTATTCAGAAGGAAAAGCTTCGTCGCTGGGTGCAAACACTGGAACTAATTAACTGCAGCATCAGTCACATGAGGCGGACCTTATCTGGCTTTCAAGTTAGCCTACATGGTAGTGACGGAGAACCCTTCTAGATTCGTTAGTTTGTGGACGATACTCTCGGTCAGAAAGTAATGCACATCTCCAAATGAGTGACAATGGTCAGACGTTCGCGGTCACAATCACAAATAAGCGATCTTAAACTCTATCATCATCACCACCAGAAGGGTTTACTATTTTGTCCCCATGCAGCGGATACTCGACAGCAGCCCACCGTCTTCGTGGAGACCAGAAAACATTCACCAAAATATCTCTAATTGAAATTATTGTTCCGTTGTTCCCTTTGCAAACATCATTGTGTTGGATCAAAAAGTTATGCAGCACAACCCGCGTATTGTCTTTATAATCAGTACGGACATAAATGGAACAACCTATCTGGAATCGAAGATAAAAATACAGGACCGCGTCAATGGGGTGAAAAAAAACATTCGTAAATACCTGGTTTGGACAGATTTTACGCGGAATTCCGAAAAACGTTACAAATCCAGTCGTTGCGTACAGGTTCATATCATTCAACGCTTGCAAACCATCACTGAGCAATAATGTTTACCATACTCCGATTTGAAAGCGTTCTAAGGTAAATCTTATCTTCAGTTTTTGCGGAGATGGTTGGATCATGCACAAAAAGTGAATTACAATGCAATCCGGTGAACACTGGATTCAGACATTAAATCGAAACTGAGAAGCGGAGTTTGGAGTTGAGTTTTGCAAGTGCAATAGACGACACAGAGAGACAGAGAGAGAGTGAAATGCTCCGGAGTACAAAAAACAAATTCAAACCCAGGTTACGACTGATCTTTCATGAAGATGACCAATTATTTGTTTATGTAATGTGTGCGGAAATTTTACGGCAAAAACGTAATGGTAATAAACGAGAAGACACGGTAAAAACCAAGAGTTCGAAGACACGCAAATGACTGCACAGTTGAGGTTGTGCAACGGTCGTCGAGCATTCCGTAGATGTAAATTGGCAAATGAGATGGGGTAGTGTTGGTGTTTACCGAAACATATGCTTAACCATTTGACGGCAGACTGTTTTTTTTTGCTCAATCCGTTCAATTATTGTTCCGTTTAAAACAACCACAAATTGACTAAATTTGCGATGATTAGCGCTCACCCAAATCTGGCTAGCCTCGTTTAGAAAACAGAATCGGATAGAACATACGGCACACTTACAGTTTACTCTGATCACCCTTCATCGAAGTGCTCTTTCATTTCAAAATAGTGGCTCACCCTGTAGCCCCACATGTTTCCAGGTAAATGTGGAAACAAAATAAACCCAAATTCAGAATTTGTTTGCGTGATGCACACAATGTTAAATGCAATGCATTACATTTTAAATGCCAAATAAGCTGTTCAGGAAAAAAAGACATTGCGAACATGGTTTGTTTAAGCCTCAAAAATAGGAAATGAAAATTTCAAAGTGTATACGAAAATTGTGAGCAGGTTCCGAACCTGTTTATCGTCAATGAACGAAGAAACGTTGATTTTAAGTGAAAAGATATTCCTTTTGAAACAGCAATGATTATTCCTGGACGAAATATGATGGATTTATCATTTGTTGACATAAATTCACCAATCAATCAGCGTCTCCTAGATTCGATCAGTATCCTCGTTTCGAATGCGAATGCAATCAGTAGACGAAGGCTACAAATGTGGATTTTCTAATTTCCTGACCCCAAGCCGTCCTTCTTAAGCAGTCATACACGATCTCACTTTGATTTGTGAGGACAAGTTACCAGTTCCCGTTAGCTGTTCACCGGTTTCCCTATTACAAATTACGGAAAACACAACAGGCTATTTTATGATGATGCATTCCTAACAACGAGGAGAAAACAGGCACACAAACCGCGCTACACACCCGGATACACGCACCTAAAACCTGACCAGCTGAATGTCTATTGAGATCAACTTACACTAGTAGTATAGTCATGCTCAGGAATGATCAATCTCCATCAGATACAGGTTTCACGTATGGAAGCATGGTCATCTTCAAGGGAAAAGAAGGAAAATTGTAATTTAATGGAGTATAAAGTATGCCAGAGTGGTAGAATGGGTTATTCGAAAACCTCATGGTGTTAAGCCGAGAAGGAAAACGAAATGGAAACCTCTAACGGACGGTAAAAGCATTACCGGGGAAAAATCCATTTAGAAGCAGGTTGATTGTAATCAACTCCCACCTGATTGGTTTTAAGAATGCATACATCGGATAATTACAAACTACAAACTGCCGGTTCTGTTGTTAGAGCGAAGCGACTACTACTACTAATAATAATACTGCCCGCGTTTGATATATGTATACGTATGTGGCTATGTGAAAGCAAAAATGAGGTCAGCATGTTACTCTCTTCCTGTGATCACCGGATCGTCTGGTCCGTCATTTTCCAACGCATCGCACTAATCATGATCCTTATCGGTAGCCTCTGCTCGGCATTAGCAATATTGTTGTCATAATTGTGATTAGAGCTATTTTAAATAAGTTATGCAGATGGATAGTGCCCCCTTCTCTTGCTATCCATAGTCCAAACCTCATGTGATTGCAATTGGTCTTTTCATATGTGTGAGGAGTCTGAATGATGGAGCAGTACGGGAAAACATTTGTGCAAAAGATAAACGGTGTTCCGATTTCCATGGTTTGTTTTTATTCAACTGTGCCTACAGTGTTTCTGTCATATAAGCAGTCCGTTTGGGTTGCTTCGAATATTTTAAGGTAATATCATGTAACCTACGCAGGTATATATAGACATACAATTCAGAAAGTGCACTATTCATAGCAAGAGAAGGGGAGACTAATCACAAATATGGCAATGATACTGCTGAATCGTGGCAGACTTTTGCTGATAAGCATCATGATTGTTGTGACGCGTAGGGACATGACAGATTACAGAACGACAGTAACATCCTGATGACATTATTGATTTCACATATACATATACATGTATTTATGAGAGTTTTGTAAACAACGGTGTTCATTGTTGTTTTTGTAGCTCGGGTAGTATAATTTGATGTTCAGTTGTTCGCGGAGTTTACCAATTGTATAGCAATACAATGCATTATAATTGCCCAGCTCGGCGAACAACTGAACATCACATGTACTTATATCTAAAGCAGACAGTGGTGTTGGCTTCACTCTGACAATTGAACCCACAATCCGTTGTTCGTAATTATTCTATGCATTTTTCTTCATACAGCAACTACAATTTACCTGCTCCCAAGTGGATGTTTCCTAGGCACTGCTCTCGTAGTCTGTTCCGCGAGTTTATTTCGTTTTCCTTCTCGATCAGGTATCATGCGAGATCTTGAGGTAATAAGAAAACACTTGTGATCAGTTATGGCTATGGGTTCCGAAATGAGGACCTCCAGGTTTTCTCCTTGATGACCCCAACCGCTTGATAATGGCGTCCCGGGTTTTCAGCTTTCGCTAGTTCTGCGGTCAAACATTCGTCTGTTAATTATTACTGTTGCGGTCACCTTTTCACTTTCAAATCAATGTAACTACTAGTTCCATTCTTCTGTCTGATAAGTGCCGTTACTAGACTTTTACATCCCTTCAAAAAGGCCTCTCAAATGTGGAAGTGATCTATTTCGTTCCATTCTTGTAGGTCATTTATGGTCACGGCAAGACATCGGTCGCAGGCGCTGAACATACTT
>UZAN01055415.1:3750-14531 GCA_900618425.1 Echinostoma caproni | reverse complement strand
AAGTCACCGTACTATCAATCGATTTTCCGTTATTTAGCCTCGTTCGTACAGAGCCATCGTTCTGAGATCGAATAGATGAAATTTTCGCCCATTTGGAGAGTGCACGGTAATCGATATCGCGATTTAGATCAAGACTGCGTGAACTCAGACGTTCTGTGAGCCTCAATTCTACCACTACCTTCAAATTCCCGAGGGCTTGACATATTCTCTAAATTCATTTGCTTAGGAATCGTGTTTTTTCAATGACAGCGGCTGAACGTTCATTATTATTATTATTATTATTTTCATTTTTAGTTGATTATATATCAGAATAAGAATGAAGTTTGTACCAGATTACTTTCTTTCCTCGTCCCGTTCGTTAGTGAATACTTAGAGGAAGTTTGGAACAGTCTATTCTTCCCATAATTCAATGTGGATTTCATAATGTAGGCAAGCCCAAAGTATTGATTTTTTCAATAGAAATTTGGGTAAGACGAGGGGAAAGCAACNGAGGGGGTCTGGTGTATACCAAAATGAGATTATTGGAGATTGAACGCACAAGCGGAAACATTTGCGATTGAGTGTGTGTGTGTGTGTGTAAACCATTGTACACAATACAGATATCCTGTTGAAAACAAACCTCACGCAATCGGGGTTCGAACTCAAGGTCGATCTATCTGGTCAATTCATTAATATAACATAAGTGAGAAGTTATGAAAACGAAATCTGATGTGCTCAGATTGGGAGAAAGATTTGTAGGCACTGTGTGAATAAACTTTAGGTCGAACTAAGAGTAAGCAATGGTCACTGGAAGAAATGGGAGCTTTTAGTGCTAAAGAAAACGGAGTTGGGTGGTTGGTAATAACTCTGTCCAGTATAGGGTTTCCTCTTGTGGGAGAGTGACAAAGATCTGTCATATCTAATGATAAAAGTGGGTAAGTGCTAGTATGGTTGAAGTCACCAACGATTATGTGCAGGTTAACATCTGAAAGTGGGGCAATAAAAGGTATGAACGAGTCGAAAAATGACATACGATCAGACTGTGTACAGGAGGGAGCTTTATACAAGTTAGTCAAAATTGTGCGAGTAAAACGGGAAAATCTAGGGTGACACTTTATAGTTAGGCACTCAATACCTTTTGAGCAGTACTGATAAACAACATGGGACTTGCCACACCAGGAAACATTGACATATGTGGCAACACTTCCTCCATTCTTTTTTCTCCAGTTCCACGATCCCGCCGGTAAACTTGAAAACCGTCTATTGACACTAGAGAGTCATCCACGTCCTTATTCAACCAGGATTCTGGAACACAGACTGCACACGTGTTCGTATGAATTCTTGATCGGAGGACACTAGTTAAATCCGACATTTTGGGAAACAGGGACCGAGCGTTAGTGCTGACCAATGAGGGGACAGTCATCTTTGTCAGAGGGGTGCAATTAAGGGCAACTTGACATCATGCACGCTTGCGTTTTTTGGTCCAGCCTGGACAGTGAAAAACTGGAGTGACACAAACCGCTAAACCATTGAAGTATGTCCTGACACTTTTGAAACAAATAATATCATTCCGTGTGTAACGACGACGCATGATAGTGAGTGAAAAGATGAAAATTCCCACAATGTGACGAAGAGCGTGTAAGTGTAGCGCAGCCAATCGAACGGCGCACGTGTCGTGTCACGATCTCACTGACTATAAGCCAGTCATTTTAAATGCAGGATGCATGTGTGTACAGATGCAGCGAAATGACTATGGGGATACATTTTACAAACCCATTTTTTGACCTCCCTATTCAAATCCAATTCACAACGGCTACCCGAGAAAAAAAAAACATTAGCCCGTTTGGCATTTGCTAGGAACTCCCCCCCCCCCATGAAAAAAAACAATCATCAGACGAAACCCTTGGTGCTTTGTGCTTATTCTCTCTCAATCAGACTAAAAAGAAAACAATTACAAAAGCGGCATTTTCCTTGTGCTACACATTGTCTGACGAGAATCAATAAAAAAACATTGGTCTTTTCAATGAGTTTAATATTAGCATGTCCGTTTTTATGCGCCTATTCGTTAAAGCAAAATGAATAACTGTATTTTTTTTGCCGAAATTTCCGACCACAAAGGCTGTGGAAAGTGTATTCCGGACTGAACAACAGAGCAGTGACGGGACTTTGAAATGTTCAAGATTGTGTTGGAAAGAAACGCGAAGGAGGGAGCGGGAGGCTCACCTAAAGCTTCTAACCGTCGTGTGGTTTTGAACTGCAATAATCAATAAATTGTATGATCTTTTGTTTTTAAACAAACATGTGCTACCCACAGTCGTACATCAATAGTTGGTTTGTTTTAAGGTAATTTAAGTTGAGTATATATATATATATATGAGAATGTATGTTGGACACAGCCAACGCACTGAGACGTGTTCACAATGCGTTTCCCGTTATCGTAGATATGTCACTGAATCACTGTCACACTGCTAACAAGCCCCCATATTAGTGCAGTAAACTGCACCCAATCATGAGCTTGTAAACTCAAAACAAATATTGCACACATAAAAAACACGGTTTGAATAAAAAGAATTTAAGCACTGATGTTGGACAAGATCTGAAGTAGATCCATTAGAACTAGCTCCGTCTTATTTCCGTGTAATTGTGATTTTGGTTAATTGATCGCGAATGCGTGCTTTAGTTAAAAACAACAATAACGGAACAGCAGCATGATTTGGGATGATCATTGATCGGAAGGCATATTGTTCACGCGTGATGCAAACAAAGATCAACGGTCAGGTGAAGATAGGAGGTGACAAGAACAGGACATCTTCATGTGGCAAATGCAATTGGTCCCCAGGTTCAAGTCCCGCTGTTTGGGTATAGAATAAATAGCGTTTTCAGCCGCTCACTGCGTTTGTTGCGAGGGGATACTATCGTGAGCAGAAACGGGACTGAAATTGTTACTTTAGTCGCACTCGATTGTTAAAATATCCCCTTAAATAAGTTCCCCTCCAAAAATGGATTGCGCAAAATATCGCTCTGTTTATCCCACTTACAGGGAATCTACTCTGATTGGCACACACACACACGCACGCAGGGCGCACCAAATATTTGTGAAGGGAACATATGGAGGCGCGTAGCAACTAACATGTGGTCTGTGTTACACATTGTTCCAATACGCGGAGAGGATTTATCCCGTCTGTTCGTTTTGTTGATTCGTTTTCATCGCCTGTTCCTCACCACGATCAGTCTGGTTCGTGATCGGTTCGTGGATGGATTTGTTCCTCAGATAACATTTTTCACAACCTCAGTTTCTTTTAATTTCGCCCCGTGAAAATTTACAAGAGGAAAATACAGTGCTAGACACGAAGAGTGCGGGGCGGGGCGGGGCGGGGCGCGGCGGGGCGGGGTTAGGCGGTCAGCGACGAGTCTCACATCTAAGAAAGTGCCAGTATGTGTTTAGGTTTTAGTTTCTAAGACAGTTATTAATGAAGCCAGAAATGAATATTTTCTGGGAGCTGATGATAATTTTTTTCACATCAACTATTCACTTGTTCCCTTATTGATTTTTGAATTTGTTCAAGGGTAGGCAAGCTCAACGCAATCGCTGATTGCATGTTAGATTGGAATAGAGCCATTTGTGTACATATTACCGTTCCCATTAGAAAAACACATACGCAGCTATCAATGAAACTAGTATAAAACTATTTGGATTGCGATCAAACTTTATGATCAATACATCAACTGTGATCAGTACTTATGTAAAAATCATGGGTTTTCTCAACCGAACTGAGCACAAACGATTCAACAAACATGAATTTTCTGAAGAGCAAAAGGAAGCATCACAGGATCACAGACTGTGTTGAATTCAACTATTGGGTTGTTGCCCAAATTCCCACCGTTTCTTTTTCAACATTTATTTCCAAAGAAATCAAAGAATTTTAACAACCAAAATAGTGACTCAGTCAATTATATATTTACTGAAATCATGAAATTTTAACAGCAAAAATAATGACACTTCAATCAATTATGTACTTTCTATCATTATTCACCACGTCATCACGTCTTTCCACTAGTTTATTGATTTCATTTCGCCAGAAATCCTTAGATCGAGTGTCGAAGAAGTTGTTAAACCAATTCTCAAGATGATCCTGATTTTCGAAGCTAAGACCCCTAATTTCATTTGAAAAGCAGCGGGAGAGATGGGAATCCGTCGAGGCGAGGTCTGGGGAATATGGAAGGATGTTGAAGGACCTCCCAACCGAGCTCGTGGAGTACTATCTTGACAGTGTTTGCGGTGTGTGGTCGAGCATTGTCATGGAGGAGGATCACCTGGCCTTGTCGATCCGGTCGTTTTAATTGAATATCCTCACTGACTCGATGCTATTGGGCTTTATAGAGATTCTTCTCTGCTGTCATGTTCTTTCCAAGTATTTCCCAATGGATTAGACCTTCCCAATCCCATCATACGCAAATCATTGTCTTCATCTGGTGCAGGTCTTTCTTGATCCTAGGTTTAGGAGGTTTCTCTCCAGGACTCATCCACTCTTTCCTTTGCTTCATATTCACCATTTCTCGTCTCCAGTGACAAATCTGTATGGCCATGGGTTCCCTGGTGTCCAGCGAGATTTTGAGCAGCACTGGAATGCCGCTGCTTTTGGATGAGTTCGTTCGGGACCCAAGCCCCAAGCTTTCGAGTGAAAACCATTGTCAAATTGTCACAAAATCACAATTCATCTTCTCGCCCAATTCTCTGCATGTCTGGCGACCATCTTCCTTCAACAGATCCCTGAGTTGGTCCTCGTCCATTTCGACTGGTCTTCCGGAACGAGGAGCGTCGTTGAGGTCGAAATTATCGTGTTTGACCCAGGCAAACCAATCCCGAGCGGTTCTCTCAGCTATAGCGTCCACTCCATACACGGTACAAATCACACGTATTGTGAATTATGCCAACAAAGTGAGAAACAAGTTCAAGCAAATTATCAAAACGCAAGGCAGCAGAAGAAGAAAGTCTCGCGCAGGTTGGCTAGTCAACCTCAGCTAATGCGGTACCTGTGAAATAAAAAATCCTCTCATTTTAGCAAGGGAACAATCGTTCTATGTTGGCGAGATAACAGAAATCGCATGAATAAATGAGCGCAAAAACATGAACCGCGATTGCACAATGAAATCCCCAGTGAAATTGTACACCTTGATGAATATGATTTGTATCGGATTGGCCGTCCCACGAATGTCCGTAAACGAGGCGGAGACGTTACAAGTTACGTTGGCGACAACTGGAGTAAATCCCCTATGAATATTCAACGGATCAAATCAGTTGCCATGGCATCGAATGTAAGTCTTATTTTTTATCGGGATTCGCTCCATATATCGAGGAAACAGTTAGCTGGAACCTACAACATCAACCACATCTGAAACATTAATAGGTTTTTCGATATTTTTCTACCTCTATCATAGCGCAAACAGGTGAATTGCCGTGTGTATATTCATTGGTGATTTCAACAGACATGATGTAACTTTCCTCACCACATTGGCTCTGCAAAATGTAGTACTTTTTCCTACCACACTGAATTCACAGCTTGATTTCGTTTTCACAAAAAGACCAGAATTTTTTCAAGTCCAGAAACGCGCCCCCCCCTGAGTAGTTCAGACCATTATATCTTGAAAGTATGTCCCACTGTATACAACAAACCTAACCGATACACGTTTTTAAGAAGGCCTTACAGGATAGTGAGTCAAAGAAATTGTTCATCAGAGAACCTGGAAAGACTGAGATCCTTGATTGCCGCCACTGATTTTTCGGTGTTTCCCGATCAGAACCCTTCTGTCCTCTGTGAACATGTTACAAACTACCTTAATTTCTGTTTTGACCAGTGTTGTCCACTTGAAACGATCTTCATCCATAAAGACAGATATTAATCACCGCTACTAAAACACCTACACAGACAGAAAGAAGAGACCAATGAACAAGGGCAACGAACCCATGTCAAGCGGCTTACAATTTTTATCAAAGCCGAAATAAATTGGTTGAACAAATTGTACATCGACACTATCCTGGGAAACTCTAGTTGTCGTGGCATGTGGAGGACTATCAACCGACTGTGTGGCAGTAGCAATAAACACAAAGGGAAAACGTTGAAAGACTAAATTCTGAGTTTAGTCCAGTTTCACAGTGCACTGCCCTGCCAGACTTAGTCAGCTCTATGCTAACACCAACTATCGAATCCGCCACGATCCTCAAACAGCTAGTGAAAACAATGATGAATTAAGCATCTAATCCGGATGAACTATTACCTGTGGTACTCAAGTTATGTCACTCTTTCAGCCCCATTATTTAAAATATTCAATGACTGTCTGATAAGCGGAAAAATCCCTGATATTTAGAGACTGGTCAAGATAACTCCCGCTCCAAAAAAGGATCCTGGGATGTATCGTTCCATCACCTGCACGTCAGTTATGCACAAATTATTTGAGAGATGCTTGATACCGTGGGTTATCACTGAGTCTGAGGAAGACGACATGCATCAATATGCATATCGCTCTTTGCGCTCAACACTTGATGCCGTTGCATATCTTGTTCATTCAATCACTTCGGCACTAGATAAAAAATGTAAGACCGTCAGAATGCTGTTCTTAGACTACAAAAACGCTTTTGGCAGTCTTGATCGATCAGTATTGCTCAACCTGATTACCGAAAGCGATGTTAATCCTAACGTTAGCAGTTTGATCTGCGATTATTTCACATGCCTCAACAACAGGAAATCTTCTAATCGTCCGGTTGTTTCTGGTGTTCTGCATGGTGCAATCTTTTCCCCTTTTTTATCTTTCCAATCTGTGTCAAACAGTTTTCCATTCCTTTTTCATGCATTGACTGTAACTACTCAGATAATTCTGTTTTAAGGTATGCAAAGCATCCAACCCTCGGAAGAGACTTCAGCAAATCAAATCAATCTAAATGACGTTGTTACTTGGTCCTTGTCCCGGTCCATCTTATTGAGTACCTCTAAATGTTGTGGATGTTGTATTTTCCCTGTTGACCGACAAATCATATTCAGTCCTCACAAATGTGTCCCCCACCCCCGTCTACCAAACATAAACCCATACTAACATCAACAACGGTAAAATACCTTGGTGTGGTACTATCACAAAATTAATCATGACCACTGCACTTTCAGAAAACATTCTATAAAATTAGCAAGTTTTCATATTGCTCACTCGGATTAAGTGTCCTCTCTGTTCCCCATAAGTTACTTGTTAGGATTTATGAATGTATGCGTTCTTCCCAACCGGTTGTACTGCTCCCCAGTGATTTTCCCTGGCATGTTACAAAAAGACCTTTATTTGCTAACGAGCTCTCTAAAACACCTTTCTAAATGTAGTGGCATCGCTAGGGATACATTTGCAGAGTTGGGTACCTTCAAGAATGTGAAGATTTTATTACCAAAATACTCTCGGACACTCAGCACCCATAACACAACGAACTTTCAAAAGCGATGTCTCCACATCATCCACACGCTCAAAGTTCAAAATTTTATTTGCACGCACCTCTACATATCGCATCTCTGTGTTGCGATATCTCGAACATGAATTTGAAAATTACATTTGGCGGAACAGCAAGCTTCTTAAACATGAAAGCATAAAAAGAAAGTTTAGGAATCCTGTTTAAAGTATTCTTTACATAGCTAGTCTGGGATAGATTGTGAGATAGAACGAGGCCGACTGATTAAACAGAATGTGCCTGGAGAATACCATGGTCGATAACGATGAGTTCAGGTAACAGGGGGTCGGATCTGAGGTTGAAGGAAACATCAACACATTTGGAAGCTCTAAATATAAGAGATCGGGTCAAGGACCAACTCGAAACGTCGTTCGAACTGTCTATCAGTTGGTGGAGTGACACATCATTATTGGAGGGGCAACCAATCACTTACAGACAATAGAGTCAAGTCAAGTCAAGAAGCGGCTTTAGTTTGCCGTATAGGGGAGAACATTCAGCTACTACACAATCACTCTTCTGTGGAAATTGCATGGTACAAAAAGGATGATGATACGTTACATATACAAACAAATCAGTGAAATTTAGCAAGGATTTTGTTTAACCTTCCAAATGACAAGATTGGCGTTAGTAAGAAACCGTGCCGAGTACGGTACTACAGAAGACTTGTATATTGTGGTTCGTGTTGCTATATGCTTATGCATAGAGCCAGTGCTAGATGTGGAGATACATTGACTAAGGTGAAGGTACAGTGAATGAGATGGGTCAAGTAGTATTCTGGTGGAAAGTTTCTGACAAACCCTAAAGTGCTGCGAATAATAAACTGCACAGCATGCTCACAAGATATGCCGCTGTATCGACATACATGTTTGTTGGATGTACTTATGAGTTTGAAGTCTTTGATAAGATGACCCGGGAAAATAACTGGAGACTCATAAAATCAGTGGGGAAGGATATAAGAAAAGAAAAACGCTTGATTAAGTGAGTTGGGGTAGATAGCATATTCAAACGAATAATGTAAAAGGTGAGTTTTCTGACTTTGCGAAATGTCTCGACGACATGAGGAGACCAAGAAAAATTGCGGGAAATGGTGACTCCAATGTGTTTGACGGAGCATGCTCTGGAAACTTAGTCACCATTGATAATGACCTGCTGACAGGAGTTCATCACATCAATGTACTGGTCACCCTTCGACAAAAAATAAGAAAGACATCATTACACTTGGAAAGATTCATTTTAAGATTTTGTTGTGAAGACCAGTCGGTGAGCAATGAAATATTTTTCATAGGTTCGGGGTATACCGAGCGATTTGAAAACTCCACGCTACGTACAACATCATCGACATATTTAATGAGCAAACAATCAACAAAAGCAGGCATTGAAGAAATATAGGTTGTGAACAGGAAGGGAGAACTCCTTGAGTGGAGGGTAAAAGGGAAGAGTTACAACCCTTATGTTTAGTAAACTCTTAATCGATGAGTGAAATAATTACGTAACAGATTGGTAAACTCCGGCTGAATGCCTTTCTCAGAGAGAGCGAAGAAGTTTGGACCTATCCACGCAATTAGAGGAACCACTATAATCAAAGAAACATACACGAACAGTTTTACATTTCTTGTCCAAGAAGTAGGAGACATAATGAATAAGGGGATGCCAACACATCAATGGTTGAAATGGAACTGCAATAGGCAAATTGATTGGGATTAGGTGCACTCAACTGCGACAACATCTGAAGTTAAATCACTTCCAAGGTTTTCAAACCAACAGAAGTGCAAGCAATTGGGCGAAATTTGGACGGTCCCTTTTTCGGTACTGGCTTGATAGAAGCCACTCTCCAGCAGTCCGGAATGCAGTGCTGAGTAAAACATTGGTTGAGTAGGTCGGTGAAAACAGTGGAGAAGGAAACTGCACATTCTTTGAGCACCACAGGTCGCAGTCTATCTGGACCGCATACTTTATTAGACTTCAGATTGATGAAAGTTTTGAATACTTCTGTTTGATCTGTTATTAAACTAATAACATTAGGAGCATGGACGACAACAGTGAATGGAGGAGAGATGTCAGTTTCAGCAACGGTGAATTGACGATTGACAGCTGACAGATTCTCCTTCATTTTGAGACTGCAGAAAGGAAACAAAATTTTCCATATATCACGACACTTCTTGTTTGCCAGTAGGGCATGTACATAAGCGGCATTGAATCCCAGCAGTTCTGCCTTGCTTGCTTTCGAATGGTCTCTCACCAAAGAGTACTTTTTCGCTTTGGAAGCTTATTCTTTCTTCCGAGATAATCGTTTAAGTGTACGGGGATATAAAACGGTCAAAGTCAAAGTCAAAGTTTTATTGTGGGAAATACTTACAAGCGGTTGCTTTTCTAGTCTCACAGGATTTGGCACAGATGCATCGGTTCACAGTTCATACAAAGNTACAAAGTAGATGAATGTCACAATTTGTCCTTTTTTCGTGCGCTTCTACGGATGTTGAAATTTAAGACTTTGTAAAGCTTCATCCAGTTTGTGCTTGAATGAATCAATTGTGGGCGCAGAGACAACTTGTGGTGGTAGAGAATTCCAAGTAGTGCATGCTCTGAGGGCGAATGAATGACGCCAGCATTCTATTCGGCATTTTTGGAGCGCAAGTGAGTGTTGGGCGACAAAGAAAAGAGTGAACGACATGGGTGGTCTGGGTTCTGCATTATTTGGTATACCAAGATCAATTCTCCTCGAAAGCGACGAAAGAGTGTGGAGTACAGTTGCAGTGCTCCCAGTCTTTCCGTATAACTCTTGGAATGCAGTCCTTTGGCCATTCTGGTGGCCATTCTTTGTGGACGTTCCAGAATCTTCTGATCGCGTTGCAGCCATGTATTCCATGTTTGAATGGCGTACTCTATGTGGAGTTGAATGTAGGCTGATAACAATCATGGGAACAGCGTAGGTTCAAATTTGCCAAATATTCGTTTTAGCAGACCAGCATGCCTTACAGCGGTAGATGACGCCCGGGAACAGTTTAAAGAACAGCTTAGGTCGTCTTGCACAATGACGCCGAGATCCTTCTCATTCAAGACGTACGGAAGTTGTTTATCTCCCAGGAAATACGGAAACCGAGTTTTGTGTAGAAGGGATACGACCGTACATTTCGATGCATTAATTTCCATGTCATTTTCGATCGACCATTGATAGGTATCATTAAGTGTTCTTTGGATTTCTAGCGAGTCCTCTGGTTTTGTCACCATTTTCCATATTTTTGCATCGTCTGCAAACATTAGTGTTTGTGACCCGAGAATATCCGTTAGGTCGTTTATGAAAGGCAGGAAAAGTTGAGGGTCC
>UZAN01055414.1:0-12106 GCA_900618425.1 Echinostoma caproni | reverse complement strand
TCGTCAAATTTTCGCTGTCCTTCGTCTCCGAGCAAATGACGCAAAAGCCTTAACTTGTGGCTTTCATTCAGAACAACCAATGGATTCAGCACAGGCAGAAGATCGATATGATTGTTAAACGAAGTTTTTCATTGTTCCCAGGACACTGGAGTAGGTTGAATGTTACGGTCTATCCAAAATGGAGCAGGTGGAGTAATTCGTGAACTCATGTTGTATTCAGTATAACTCGTAATATACACGTAAGTAAATCTGTTTTAATTAACAGAGAACGGTAGCAATGTGATTCATGAAAATTAGCAGAAGCATGCCCTCAGCCGGTACTGGCCGTACGAGTAATCTGCAGTCATCCAATCAATACCAAGCATACACGTGGTGCAGTCTGATTTGTCAATGTAATCAAGGTTGCATGTGAGGAACGTCCATGTCACATGCGTGTATGTCTGTGTCTGTGTGTGTATCGAGTATTGATGTTGCACGTTCAAGGGGGCAATGAATACAAATGTTATCGAACAAATGCGTTAAACAGCACAACATAACCAAAGCAAGCATACTATCCACTCGGCATCAGAGCAGCGGATATGGTTGTTTTATTTTCCCCATACACTCTGCTGCGGAATCAGCTTTTGCGGGTAAATTCCAACCATCAAACATGATGCATCATTGAGACAAGCGTCAAAGTTTAGATATCATTAGAAACATTACAACCCAACTAAATGTTTCATAACGGAAATGGAAAGTGTGGTATATTCTCATGGTATATTTGGTTCTATCACTTTCACGTATACCTTTCATATTCCCGTGCCATTCAAAAGCGAAGCCGTTTCCCGAAACATTTGTAGGATTACATTCAATGATGACAGTTGCAGTGTGCTTCTATGAAGGCTCAGCACTAATCTGTGGTGATTTGTTTCATTGATGCCCATGCGGTTTGATTTCATTTTCGGATGTGTGGAGTCGAGTATAACACAACGACAGGAGACAAGTGAATGACATTCAATCAAACCGCAAAACATACAAGTTCTGTATTTCGGATTTGACGCACAGCTACTTGTCATTAGTGTGTGAGATAATTGACATTGAACGATTTCTCTGACTATTCTTTCCGTACCACCGCGCACAATACTCATTTCATCGATTCAACACTCGGAAGAACTAGATTCTAATTTCGCTCTCATTACAGATTATCCGTATTGCATACCCACCGTCCTGTTCGGGGGTTTGAACTCCGGACCCATAGCATAGAAGTCGTGTATATCACCACTGTGCCAACGAGCTCATGCCATGGCTGAACCAAATTACCAATTCATGTTTGTTCAGGTGTTTTCTTCAGTCACAGCACATCAGTCATTTGGCCCGAAGCAACAAAGAGAGATAGATGACAACCTGTGAACTCCAGTCAAAAGCCTGTCCCCAACTCAGCACTTCCATGCAGGAGACGGTCTGACTTGCCACATACCTCTCAGACTTGATGGAATATCGAAATCGACTAAGATTTACTTCTGAGTAGTGTGTGTAGGATAACTCATATTGGTTGAATTAAGTGACTGCACTCTAGACGGGCACGCAAGTATGAACTACTGATGAGCTATAATAAGAGCGAAACTATGGACTGGTGGTTCCAAGTGCGTGGTTGTGTCCATTAACTGAGGATTGTCCCTGAAGTTGACATCAAAAGGAAAGTTCTGTTCCCTTGATCGTAGGTACCACACAGTAATCTATGTTTGGGGTTCAAAAACCTAATTGTTTGTTCAAGCGCATTTTGATTGTTAGAAGTTCCATTCAATGTTTACATTAAACCGATAAATATAATCTATTGAGGAAGCTAATTTGAATGACGTGAACCATATGCTTGCTAACAAAGTTCATTGTTTCTTGACAGATCATGTATTCGAAAGTCTGTCTTAGACATACTCACAAAGTATTTTTCGGATAGCATCAGAGCGCAAGCGGCCCGCACAAATAAAGTTAGCTAATATTTCATAAAATACCTTAAACCAAAACGCATTGCGTAACTAAACTGCTGTTTTGGGGCGAAATGTTTGGTCGGCTTCGTTTTGCTTCCTTCACATTACATCGCCACGAGTTTTGCATCTCATGGTGTAGTTAATCGCTGGTGAGTATTTTTTCTGTCTCGCATAACGAAAAATTCAATGAATGGAAAACAGATCAAAAACATACCGATTTGACAGACACTAGTCCTTTCCGACTCACGTGATTTGCTTGAGACAATGCGTCAATCCTCCCAAACCACGGCGTTCTTCGTGTTTCTGTACTGCACTAGTTTACACTCCTTGTGGTCTGAAGGGAGTCTATCTGGTATAAGGAAAACAAATTACTGGTTAATTTGGCGTTGCCTGAGTAAGAAACATGACAGTGATGCAAGTATTCAGGATATGTGTTTGCGTTCACAGTGAACATGAATATAATATGATCTGTCGTCGGCAGCCAAATATTGCCGGATACAAACTGTGCAGCGTATTTATTTCCCAACTTTATTATAAGAAAACATTCTTGCAAATCTCTCAAGAAGTTTCACTCGGTTTCTAACCTTAAGTGCAGTCACCTTTATCGCGAAATCACAGCAAAACATGGCCATTCTCCAAGGAATGATTAATTTCATTAGCATTTGCACTAGGGGGAAATATTCCCAGTTCATTACTGTAGAAGGCTCACTGCCGAAAAGTATCAAACGCCCCAGAAAATCGTCGGAAATGTTGTAAGTGCTAGCTAGACAGCTACACGAAACAACTGGTCAACTATATCGGATAGAATAATTTCGGTTTTGAATGAAATAGCATTTGTGTCATTGGAAGTTATTTAATTTTCTACCAAGGCTGTGAAACTACCCCGATATCATTTGTACGGATAATTGATTCCATTTGTTAGTCGCAGCTTGATACAACCGAGGTTTGTGAATGAACCCGAAACCGTATTAGAATCTGCAGATCAGAAATCTATTATGAGTCATACACCGCCATGGTTTCATATACTGTAGTCCCACCTGAAAAGCTCATTGCGATGGATTCCAAAGCTCATTTTGAGTATTTCCTCCGTCACTAATCTACATTAAGTCAGATGTCGATGGATAATAAAGCATGCTGTTAAGCAAGAACTGTTGATCTGAAACATTATTTAGACGCATTTCACCCAGAAAGCATTATTGTCCAAAGACAATCACGTAAAGGTCCTACGCGCGTCCAAACGCAGCAAAGATTCATCAATGTGGCCTCTCTGGAAGGACATGGAGTTGTCATGAAGGAATAAGCGGGTCACAGTGGAAGTGGATACCAGTCTGTATTATGATTCCGAATTTTAGAAATGCATCAAGGAAGACAAGTTTACAAGCTTTTAAAGCACAATTTCGTAAGATATAGCTTTTTGAGTTAATACTGACATTTTTGAGTAGCATGTAACGTAGGTGTTGACTACTTTCAATGGAAAATATCAACAAAATCAGTCAGAGCGTTCTTCAGTAACCACCGATTTCTGCATTCGGTAGTCGTTGTGTAGCACGGAACTGCGAGGGTATGTTTCTGATTAAATGTTAGTGTTTGCTACGCCGAATTGATGTTCCATCTGAAATCGTCAGTAAACAGTTGTCCTCGACGATCAACGCCTTCTGAAATTAAATTAGTAGGACCACTATTGAAGAGTGATTTAGTGAGGATTTCAGGGCGCAGCAATGCGAGCCACGTGCATGGCAACAAACGAATGCACTCCGTGAAGGTACATAAAAGCTCGAACCCGCTTGACCTATAGAATATCGTTGCATTTCAATAGTTTCTAGGTGAAACCTGCAGATGTCATATGATTTTGAAGGAGGAAGTTATGATATGATGAGGGCTAGCTGTTTGAATTGAGGAAACATGCAACGGTTTCTGGGTACAAATGGGTACCTTGAAACAACTGAACTAAATCATTGGAGCGCAACTGATTTATGGATAAATAAGCATGTAGCAACCGTGCCTTGAGACACGAAGTGTTAGATTTGGTGCTAAAACCGTTTGATGGAACGATTTCTGATTGTTTAATTCATATTGATAACATAAACGCAAAACCCAAATCCAGTGTAAAACGCTTCTCCAAAAATCGTGACTTCAAAGTGTGCTCATTTAAGCCACTGAGCACAAACAGTCAGCACAGGATGTTCAAGCATCACAGATTCAGCAACTACTTGTGACATATCCGAGTTGAAGTAGTCTCACAATCACGTGAATCTTAATAAAGATAGTAACTGATCATCGACATCTTTTCAAAAGGAATGCAAAACACAATATAAAAGCCAGTGGATCCTGGCTCATTGAAAGTCTGAGGAAATGAAATCAATCATCATAAAATTGCTGCTTATTACTTTCTGTATCAGCGATATCGTCGGTAAGTAACCCAGTTTCCCTGAAATATGCTTTTGATCATCAGCTGAAAAATGTGAAGAGGTTACGGCCTCTGCCGATGCAAAGAGCTTTGTTGTAAAAAGGAGTGGCACTGGCTGCCAGTACCGTGTCAAATCGGATTCCGGTAAAGCGGTGAAAGTCTACGTCAACGTAAGTGAACAAGAGCGTTTTCTATTACAGATGGAACATTGCCGATTGGAACATTGATTGCTTCATTACAAAGATCTTTATTCGCTTCCAGGAGACGAGTGGAACCAATTGTGTCAAGGCGACTAGTGGAGATAAATTCGAAACTCTGTGTCCAAAAGGTACAATGACTGCTTTCACATCCACCTCGGCGATTGATGTGAGTGCGGACTCCGTCGCTACCAGTACGTCTGCTGCTACAACTACAGTAACTCCTACAACTACGGAAGCTCCAAAGCCACCACCTTCAAGTGGTGGGGGAGAAACGGAAGAGACTCACAAAGGTCAAGCACCATCAGAAAAAGGAAAGGAAGGATCTCAGGATCCTGAAAGGAAAGAAAACGCAGAATCGGAAAATCACAACGCGGCATCGGTGGAAATGTCACCAATGGCAGCCGCGGCTGTTCCTGCTTTCAAATCCCTAATAAGGCAAGCCAGAGAAATGCCAAGCAGCGCTGGATACAACGACGTGATTGTATATTACATGTTGGGTGAGTGTGAAACAGCAGTCAAATATTCGTGTAAACCAATCAAATTAAAAGTTTGAATGATGTTTTTCCCATCGTTTGAAGAATCATCGTGCCTGAAGCTCTCATTCACCAATTCACCTGTTTTGTATTCTTTTTCAGATGGTGTTTCCAAATTCAACCCTTCTTGGCTGTTAATCCTAGGACTACTTGCACATCTCGTCAACGGAGATCAATGATGGTTTGCAAATATTAGCAAAACATCCAGTTTATTTGATGGTTTTGTCCCATATAAATTTAATGGTACGTACTGAAAAAAATGGTGGATGTGGTTAGTTTAAAGCATCTTNGTGCGGACTCCGTCGCTACCAGTACGTCTGCTGCTACAACTACAGTAACTTCTACAACCACACCGACTCCATCACCAAAGCCATCAGAAGAAGCAGGAGGAAAGAATGAGAGTCAGAAGGTCCCAGGGACAGATGAAGAAAAATCGAAGGGAAAAGGGCCAGAATCTCAGAAAGTGGAGAAGAAAGCAAAAGGCGATTCGGATAATGGTGCAGCTAAATCTGCATCAGCGGGATTATCTCCGCAGGAAGCTGGAGCGTTTCCTCCTGCTGATCACATAATAAGGCAAGCCAGAGAAGCACCAACCACAGCTGGATCTGATGACGTAACTGTGTACTACGTCTTGGGTGAGTGTGAAATGCAACCAGATATTCGTGTAAACCAATCATTCGCTTAACTTTTTGAATGATGGATTGGAGCTCTAATTCACTAATTCAGCCCCAACGTAATCTATTGCAGATGGTGGTTCAACGTTCAGCCCTCCGTGGCTGATATTGCTAGGACTACTTGCACATCTCATCAACGGCGAGCTATGGTGGGTTGCATACATTAATAAGTGCTCAGCTCTTTCGTTGTTTTATCCTGTATGAATTCAATTGTACATATTCAGAAAACAGTGTTTATGTGATTGACTCAAAGTATCCTATTTTTTGTTTCTGATTTGCAGAAATAAAGAAGAAAGAAACCAGGAGCAAACATCAAACCAAAAATTTAAAAAACCTGTATACTTCTAATAAAACAGCAAAATACATTACTAATACAGTATACATATTTGTTGTGAGTTACCATCCCACACGAACAAACTACACTAGTTGGGCTATTTAGAACATATTGTCCATTTTCGACGGAGTATTTGCACATAAGTAACTTTATTTTTGAAAATGAACAATGGATCTAACTATCCTGGGATTACCGCGGGCGAAACAAACCATCATGTTGAGTTCAAAGTTAAACTAAGGATAATACCGATCAGCAATTATCAAAAATTACAATGTTTGTATGACCTTTAATAAACCGTGCACAAAAGGCACATTCCCGGAGTACATGAGCATGCATGAGCACGAATTTGCAAGATCATCAATAACAAAAAAACAATTAGTTGCATTCGGTTGAAAAAGGAAACAGATTGGAGTCAATAACATCAAACATGTTGTTTGACGACTTGAAAACAGAGGGGAAAGTCGTTCGAAATTGAAAGTACTAGGGTAGAACGCGGAAAATATGCGTAGCAAAGCTGAGCTACGAAGTATCCAATGGATAAGGGATTTGTTCAAACCATACTTAAACATCATGTATGCCTTTAAATGCATACAAAATTTTAGGTCTATGAGTCTGGTTCACAGTAATGGGTGTTATTCAAGAGAACCTTTGCCTCAATCAAATTTGCAAACTAGGCTATTGTTGACATAGACAGAATCAGCTCATGCAACGAGTGATTCGAAAATTTAGGGCTGAGCATGGTGGCTGATCTATCGACTCTTCTTGATGTGGTTCACTTTATTCACCCGACCAAGAGAGATCAATTTGCGTCGGGTTCGTTATTTCTCGTCCAAAACTGACTCGTTCAACGACTGAGGACACAGCGTTCCTAGGTGGTACTGGGGGAGGACCAATATTCTAATTCCAGCCCACCGAAAATGTCAAATGAAATCCGTTACTCACTCAAAAGTACCTTTGTTTGTTTAGAGTATCAAGCATGGATTAGCCAATTCGACTGTTCAGAGGTTTATTTTATGCACTTTAGATAATCCATAGAGCCTCGGCGGCGAGGATCCAGTCGCGACCAGCCTTGTCGAAAACCGCTTGTGATACGTGAAACCCTATATTGGGTTCTTACAAGATGGGCGTTAAAATATATTCCGCTTGCTCTGTCATGTCTTTCTCATTCGATCTAGTTGAAACGTTTCTGAAATCGCTTAGGATATTCTGTAGTTTAAGGTGGTAATCGAGTGACAACCAGCCGGCCCCTTTATCCGGTGGAAACACTATAATATCCGTGTCTGAAGTCTAACGGTTTTGGCGTCTATATGTGTTTTTGTCAAAATAATTCTTGTGTGTTTGTCTGTTCCGATACTCGCACACTATTGCCACCAGTATTAAACGACGTTTGTCTAAAGTGATCTTTAGAAAGTTCCCTACAGCTCAACCGCATATTCTCACTACCACTCGGCTCTTGGTGTCTCGGCAAATAAAAGGTATTCAGTCGAAAGCCTAGGTTTTATATCTTTTCACGTGTACTTGTATTGAGCAGTACATTGGACATACGATCAGGCAATTATAAAAACGTATTGCTGAGCCCTGTCCTGTGGCCCTCTAAAAAGGAACGGTTAGATGTATTTGCAGCTCGGTTCTCGGTCATATCGTCGACAGCGGGAATTTTGTAATCATACCGAATGCATTTAATTCAATTCAATTCATTCACACTATGACCCGGAGATATTACAATGAGATATGAAGGCAGCTCTTAACCACGCCGAAAGCGATTGCGATCCTAATTTTCAATCCAGAGTTATGTAAGCAAACTCTGTTCCCGACACTGTGGTTTACCTGGCCGGGACAGTAGATCGCTTGTGCATAAAACAGAGCATCAACCCTTCTCCGCCATCTCGGTACCTCATCCATTACCATTAACCTTAATCTTGAGACGTAACTATATTTTCATTTGTGTCTGCAGTGTCCATTCCCAATCACACCACTATGCATGACATATAGTCTCTACTAAACCTTACGTAACTTTATCCCACCCCCTCACAACATTCGTTTGAATCTGTTCATATCTGCCCAACGTTATCCATCTAACCTTTGTCTTCCCAACCACACCACAACAATCACTAGCCTTGTCAAGTTCGTTTGTTCTGTTTTCCCTTCTCTGTCACCGTGACTAACTGCACTATAATCAGTCATTCAGAAATCTGTACAATGTTCACGGTAAATATGTTAAATCTGATGTGATATATCCAAAATTAATTGTTTTTTATTTTGTGTTCCAGTACACACAAGTACAAACTAGTCTGCCACCAGTGACGAAATTGGGCATACCTGCGCATATTCAGTGAGCTGAATTGATAATTCATTTGTGTTAGATATGATTGCTGTTCATGAAAGCAAGCAAACGCAATATCACAAATATCATTCCCACTTTCATACACTCATGTAATGCATCAGTGTCAATGTTTCGTTCGTTGGCTCCGCAGTCCTCACTTAATCCGATTGTGTGTACCGGATTCTACTAGATTGTTCGAAATATCTGCTGTATCTTGGTGCGTGTCAAGTGCTGTCCGATGTTATTGCAATATAAACACTACTTCCCCTTCTCAAGATCGCCTCGTCATTTCAGCATGCTTTGCGGTTAGGAATCGGTGGGGTTATTCACTTATTCATGGAGCACTAATGTATCTTTGGTAGTACTCATAATGTACTCAAGCGATATAGCACTTGCACTATTGAATCAATCACGTTTCCTGGTTTTGTAATTATACTTGTGCAACGATGGATTTCCTGAAATTTGGTTACGTTTCTGGGATTGGTGAATCTTTCCAGAAGGCCTCAAACAACACGATTGGAAAAGCCTTGCGGAACACTGCCTACTCCTACTCCTACTCCTACTTGTATTTACCGCTACTCGGTTACGCCGTTGGACGTGCCGAGAAACATATCCAGTTTTGCTGAGTTTTTCGGATTGGCGGAGGACAATGTACTAGTAAGATGTTTCACTGAGGAGACACCTCTTGTTAACTGCCAATTTCGGTGCTGCGTCTCCTAAATTTTTCCTGAACCTTTGGGTCAGGAGAGATACTGTTAGTATTTTTATCACACGCACTTCGGGTCACTATTAGAGTTTAACACATTGTATGGAAGTACTCATTCTATTAGAGGAACAAACCAAGAATGATCCCATTTACTCAGTGGTATGGAGTACAATTCTGCGATCATGTAGTTTGGAGTCTTCTATCTTCCCGCATAGCAGACATGGCTCGCGACTGTCAGTTATTCTAAAAACTTATTCATCCAAATCCGAATTGTAGCACATATGTTTTAGCAAGTACTCCATCTAAAATTCCATTTGATCTTTGAGGAAATCTTTCAAGATCAATTAGCCGAAAAGCTGAGAGGATGATTCGGAGATCACGATCTCCAATAACATTTTTTTGGTTAAATGCATGCTGCTACCGTGGGAAGACGAAATGTGCATATCTTCTTTTTCTGTCAGCTCTGCGAAAGAGTCAGGATAATCTCGTAATGCTTGTGACGGTTTCATCGTTGCATTAGAGTCCTCCGGACAGTGTGCATTTTGTCACAAATGTACATCTCTCCCTGGGGAAGAAAGTGTGAGTTTCTCACAGATAACTCTGCCAGAGGTTATTACGTTCCGGGTTGACGAATATTGTCATTATTTCATTACATACAAGAGAATATGGCTGTAAACTTTAGTGATTTTAGCCGAGTCAGAAAGTTTAAGTTTTCTACGGAGTTAATCAATTGGGAGCTACAAGCTACTGAAATTTATTCTGGTTTCCGTGTGTCACCAATACTCATCCCAAATCAGCTGAACATAAGAGTTTTCAGTGTTAGTTTGGGCAGCATAAGGTGCACTTCCGTGTAATGGCATAGGTTTATATTTATTGGTTGTCCAATTGAATAAATTATTAAACAGGAAATTGTAATGTTGAAATTGGGTTCATGTTGTAAAAAGCGAGATTCTTTACAGAAAGACTGTAAAGACAAGGTAAAAATATGTACTGCGACTGCTGCGTTCGAGGTCAGTCCTTGTGTCTATCCGTAAGTTAGATGGATCCATAAAACACCCTCCATGATGACTCACGTGAGCAATATCCGACTCGGCTTTCCAAGGTTTGTATAACGTATACCAGTTTGACTTCCTTTGCCCTCGTTCCCGAATTGTAACTCTATCAACTTCGTACACCGCCGTGGTGGGTGTGTTGACACATTTAAACCATAGCCCAACAACCATGATCTATTGTGGTCAATTACTGGCTTTGCGGTCTACAGTGATTACCTCAAACTGTTAACCTAACCTTAAAATTGACTGTCCGGTTTCCCCTCCACTGAGTTCGTTCACTGTTTTCGTAAACGGGGTTGCTAGAGCACCACCGGTCTATATTTGCAGTTGTTCTGCAAATATCAAGCCCCTCAACTGTATGCCACCGACCGACGTGCGGCTACAAACTCTACACTTCATCAACAGCCTAATTTGGAGAAGATACTCCAAATATCTGAAGCTGGAAAACGCAAATTGAATACTAAGCATGTACGCAGAAATCCCATTTGCGAGGCAGCCACAAGGTGAGGTACAATTCCAGAAACAGCAAAACCTCTGGAAGATTTCAAACACTCCCAGTTGAAGTGACGTTGTAAGATCAATCTAGCCAGTTTCCTTGCAATAGTATACAGTTTGAGTATGCAAAACGGTAACCGAGCAAGTGGGTATTAGCCGTCCAACCTCCCAGAAGAGGCAACATTTTGTCCTGATCGTCACTTAACAACACAAATGTGATCAAATAACTGTGACTAGTCAGCGTAGTTTATGTAACTTTATCGACTTAGTCATCATTGCGAGAGAACAAGGCTGATTCACATAACGAGGATGGATGGTAAATATGAGTGAAGGAAACTGGTACTAATGTGGCTTTTCCTGGCGAAATCGGGTCGAAACATTGCCAATGCGGTCCAGTGCTTCCGTGATCCATTCCGTGATAGCTGTTTCTTGATTCGTATCTTCTGATTCCTATTGCGTGGTTTGTATTACGAATTCCGTGCGTATTACTTTTCTTTTGTGGTTTGCGACATTTGGGAACACGAGTTATACAAGCCTACCGATGTCGTCAGAAACATGCAAATTACAACTTATTCGTAACGGACAATGATCTTCTGAAAAGCGGGAGGAGCGTAGGTTATAAGACTGGAACGCAGGCATTCATTGTCATGTTATGTAATGCTTTCGTCTCGGTGTTCGCCAGTTGGTGACGAATGCATAATTCACATAAGACGTAAGTTTGTCCAAACCCCGACGTTTTCCGCAAGTTGTTCATGAGGATAAAGTTCCGGTAATGTCATCCGTCTTGAGGAAGAGCGAAGCATGAAATCACGATGTGCTTGACACACCGGAATGAAATGACAACACGTTCATTCAATGTAAGTTCACGCTCTGGACAATTTGCTCTCGATTCCTAAAGTAAAATTCATGATGTTTCTCGTCTATCATGGCCAGTTACCACTTGAAGATCAACTGCATGTAAACTCAATCATTTACATAAAACAAGTGCATTCCAATGTTCTTACTTTCTGCCTAGATGATTGAGATCCCGTTCAGAAAACAAACGTTGTGGTTGGAGCTGGTGCTCATTTTCATGTCCTTTCCATGAATGATTCAAGTCACCTTCCCTAGCTGGTATTTTTCTTAAACAAATTGTCCGTAGGTTTATGTAATCCTTTCTTCAACCTAACCTAATAGATTTGTTCGCCAACGCCGCACTTTATTCAAAGGACTAGGTTACTGGAACTGAGGATTTAAAACGGCCCGACCAAGTGCCCGGCTGTCCAGTGGGTTATATGATGCCGATCTACCCGTGAGGTCCCGGGTTCCATCCACTGTTGGGTGGAATGATTCTCACTGCTCATACGACCCAACCCGGTCGAAACAAGTTGTTTGGGAACCCAGCTTTTCAGCTCACGTTTCATTAAAATGATGAACTC
>UZAN01055406.1:0-10710 GCA_900618425.1 Echinostoma caproni | reverse complement strand
TTTTTGTCATAATGGCCTCATGTGCAACACGGGAAAATTTTCGGATAGATATCGCTTTCAGAGCCAGTCGATTGAAGATCGATTGCCACTGCGGTTATTGTAACGAAAATACATTTCCTGGGTACAAGCATATGAACGAACTGACAAAAGATTACCGGGTACGCAAGCCTGACGGGCAGCAACAACCGCGAAACGGTCATTTGCTTGCAGGGAATTTTTTCGATTCATTCATACAATACTTATTATGATATAAATATATAACTGGTATTTTAGATACTTATTCACTGATATTTATGCTGCATGCTTCAGGTTGGGCACAATTTTTAACGGTCACTGGCATTTGAAATTGCAAATCATGATTCTACGAAAGAAACTTCTACTTTGTTTTCGGAAGCAAAAATAGGATTGATGTAATGTGTCGAATTTAATAAACGTAATCCTAAGAGTATTCAAGTCGAGTGACGGTGTGGTCCCGTGTGAAACGTTCGGACTGGAACAATTTCTGTTGCACAGGTTGGAAAGTGAACTCGTCGGGTAAGGTCATGGGTGAACAGAACCGCATTCGTTTTATTCAGCATAACCTTACATTTCGTTTCGTTACTCTCAGAGAATTCAATTACAACTTCATTCTGCTGGATGCTTATCATGTGTGGCACTGTTTCACACTGACTGTGACACCATGAAGATAGTCGCTATAAAACTTTATGATTATTATCGACGGCGGCACCGACTGAGGTAAAAAAATATTTCAGGTTGATCGACCCGGACGACAAAAACACAGGAAGCTCATAAACGATACCCCTCCCCCCTCCCATTTAGCGCTACTCGTTAGTGGCTCCCGGGGCTCGAGAGAGGGAGATATTCAGATCTGGCGAGGAATCACGTGTAGCGGGTGATCATTCAGAATGTGAGGAGTGCGGTCATTGCAAGCTAGCATGGTGAACGTGTCTGATCACCAAGTATGAGAACGAGTTGTCCTTTTTCTTTGAACTACTTGTTGATCAGTACCGTGATGAGACTCATTAAGCGATCGCAATGTGATTGCCAGATTGGGATTCTGTGGCGATCGTGTAACGAGTCCGCACGCACTGCGGTATAGCGTCCAGGTAACCAATCAAGAAAAGGAATAATCGACTGATCTTGTGGTCTCAGTGAACACCAACCGGATTGGCTGAATGCAAGAAGGCAAACAAATAAATCGTATCGCTAATGATTGGACATTTAAGAATCGACCAATGATTGGTTGTTGCTTGTGATACACATTTACATGATTTTCTGGAAAGATTTAAGTATATCCACAGCTCGTCTTGGTTCTACCTGATTTTGCGCTATTCAGTGGGGTTTTAGTCCAATTCCGAGTTCGCGATATTTGATTTCGATTCCTAATCTCAGTACCACAGATTCCTTTTTTGTCCACTTAGATTGTTTTTCATTTGAGGATGCGGTTTTGCCTCAAACAGCGGTTATGATTACTATCAGTAATCAGAATTATACCGTGCACCTAGTGCTGGAGAAGTGTGCGTTCTCCAGCCTACTTTTGTATAATAGCGGTCACAGTGGAAAGCTCATGATGATACCGTCGTTTTGGCGATACGACTCATCAGTGAAGACAAACTGGAAATTTTTTGTGTACATCTAGATCAGCATTGGGGTTTCTTTATCCGGTAAACCAACACCTGTCTTCGTTTGTGAAATGCACTGCACACTGAAGATTGGTCGTTTCCCGATATATTTGTGAGTGGATTATTATTATAATAGTCAAAATAATTACTGTACGGGAAGCTGTTTATCGCAGTGCATGCTAGGAAATCTAAGAAAACCTGTAACAAAGGATTTATCTGTATCTATCAGATAATGGCCTAAGTTTAATCGCACAAACGGTAAAACATCATCTGACGTGAAAGTGGAGGGAAACCTGTTGCCTATACATCAACAGGCCTAGAATATTGGTACCACGTTGTAGTGCATAATCTGCGATTTCAGATTCAAGTCAGAATGTTTTCAAAGCACGAGAACTGCTAATGATCATTAACGAAAACTTTTGGGCTGTTTAGTTAACTCGGCGCCTTCGCTCACTCAGTATGGCCCATTCATTGGTAACATCTATAGAGTCACACGTTTCCAATATCATATGGCTTCATTTCTCGAATGCAACTATCAGATGACAAAGCACCGCCAGTGTCGAGAGTTGCTTTACGGAATGTTACTCTGCACATTGACGGATGGATTCCAGTGTTGTTCAACACGTGATCCTCTGCCTATCTGTCACACATTCGACATCCTGTTCGAACTCGGCTGGCAAAAGCGCTCGGTAATTTGATAGCACGAGTTTTCTGCTTCGTCATAGTGGAGCACTTTTAACACATACCATGGTGGTGTCAGTGACACTCACAGGTGATTATCAAATATTAACAGAAGAATAAACTGGCATCATAACAAATACCATCGCATATTAGCGAACAGCTGAGCAATACAATTATTAAGATTTACAGTATACAAAAGGGCAGCTAGACACTGGAAACAATAACATAGGTGTTCCATCTTGCAGACTAATTGAAAATCTGCTTGTCGGTAAAATCAACTGACGACAGGTGATTGCGAAATCATGAACGGATGAATTGCTGTTCTAAAGAATAATCAACTGCAACCCTTTGTGATCGTTAGCCCTATTATGAGTGTGAGATTATTCAGTTGTGTCACAATCCAATTTCTCTTAGAGCTGACGTAAAATTGTTGGTGTTAGAGAGTTCTTCGAGCTGGAGTTTTCGTTTGCGAGCGTTTCTTAGCCAGGTGAGACAACGTCAGTAAGACCTCTGGGAAAGTTCCGGTCTTCATTGTGACCACACTCCGTTAGACGGTTTTCATTCCCTGTTCATGTTTCTATTATCCTATTGATCAGTTCCGTCTGGTTTCTGCTATTTCATTGTCGTGGTGACCCTTCCTCTCTGTTCACTAGTTTATTTGTTGTCTTCGTTCAACTCCAAACCGGTTCAACCTATACTTCTGAACAGACTTTAGATGAAATGGTTTCCGGTCACCAATGCCTTCTTGGATAGTGATGAACGAATTACAGTTCTACACGCTTTTTTATACTGTCACATCTGAAGTGCCTTGCTTCAATGAGTTCTCGCATTGGATTGTTGTTCCTTTTCCGATTACTTTTGAATTTTCCAGTTCAAAGATATCACAATCTACTTGAATTGAAATTCGCAGCCCTCATAGTCCTAATAGGGGAATTAAAAATAACTCGGCATTACCAAATAACTATTAAAGTAAGCAACTTGTAGCATCTTGTTCATCACGTGCTTTATCAGTTCCATTTGCAACGGAAAAGTAGATCATTGTTCAAACAAAAATAGAAATAGACAAAAATAGTGCAATGACATGCAATCGGCTTGACGGAGTGCAAATAACAAAGATGTATTCAATTGGTCTGTACATTTCACATTCATTCAGTGAACCGTGAATGAGTCCTCCCATCACAAACAAGTCAGATCCAATTAGACGTCAGTCTGAATTCAATCACGTGATCAAATCGTAACACCGATCCCGCAAATGTATGCAACAGAAAACTCATGAAATGCAGAAATAACATTCATGGAAATAGTTTGCTTTTGAAAAGTAGAATAATGGATAGGGTGTAGCAATGATCTCAAAAAGAGAAGCATGAAAACACACGTGATCGTTGGAACGTACTCGTGCATACACACATACACAACTTTAAGACTGCTTTTAATGACACCCTACATCTGATTACGGTGGAGGGGTATTATAGAGCCAACACGCGTGAAAATCTGTCGTCTTCGAATGAATCCATATGAGTTATTATAAACTGGGACGAATTAAGTGCAAAGTGTCTACATGTATTAAATAATTTCCTGCTACTGATGATCAACAGTAAGACAACTTTCAATAAAATCTTTGAGAATCACAAGAGAGGAATTGTTTTATTTTCCCATGTAGATGGAGCAAGTTTCTAGTAGTAATTTTGTGGAAAGAAAAAAATATATAGCGATTTTAGTCTCAGTATGTAAGGAGGGCTAATTATAAGCGAGAAAAACAAAGCAACAATAAAATGCACCTTACCATTTGTAATAACGCGGAAAACACTGAGTTCACCTGAAAAATATTAGAGCAAGATTAATAAACTAACGATCTGTAGCGGTCTGTCTTCTAATCGGGGCCGAAAAAAGACTGATGTCTTTATTGGGACATGGTGTGTGATATTTCTGTCAATATTGGTTGTGAAACGTAAACTTTTGAGTTGTGATTCAAACAATTGCCATGGTGAACGCCTAAACATACGGTTGTGTGAAATGAATGTTCCACTACACAAATCCACACACGTGGTTATCTGCGGCCTTCTTTTCTCTAAACCTAAACCTCATGGAAACTCAGTGGTATATTATGGATACATATACACATGTATAGACATATATATATATATATTATTACACACTCGTTTGATGAACAGCAGACGGGAAGCCTCATAGTCACGAAGACCTGCTGTTCAGTGATTTTAACCGGCAACCTAAGCCTATATACAATGCTATATGCAGCGTGCAGGTGACCTTTCTGGAAGCACGACACTTGTTTCCGCGGAAATTACCTCTGGTCCTTGAATATATCGCCGGTAGTCAAGTGGATAGTATATACCAATTCTACCAGTGAGGTCCCAGGTTAGGTTCTCAGTTGGGTCAATAGATTCGTAATCCTGATGAGACCAAAAGGATTAGTTGTGCATACAAGACGACGCTATCGTTCATTTTTATGTGCACGCAGACCTGTTGCTAATGCTAAAATCGTAATCACTTGGTTGCACGGTCACATGACTGGAGAGATCGATTTGGGAACAAGTTTCGCCACTGGCTATTTCATGCTGAATACGAATCAAGCACTCTCGGTTTCAGGAAATTCAAACCTACTGAGGGTGGCATGAAGCNCCCATGGAGTCATTGGGCACCACACCCAATTGTTTGCATTGGAGCAAGACGGGGGAACGCCCTGAACTATGGTCAGAATCGACTATTGAATTGAAAGTAAAATAATGAATTTTGTTCACGTAATGAGAAGCATGTTATTTTTCCCATTCCTTCAGACTCGCATCACATCGTTTCTTAGTTTTTACGGAGTGGATGATAAGTTGTTTGCATCGTATAAATCAAAACTGGGGATATCATGAATCACCTGAAAAACAGAAATCATTTTTTAACGGCTACTTTTGTTATTTTCACTGATCTCGTTTATTTTTTCTCTCGTCATCGTGTACCCTAGTTCATAAGTGGCCATCAGTGTTGGCTTTTTTCAATCTATTTTACTATCTGCCAATATTTGGTTATCCAAAAATCGATGAAGCTCATGATTTGAAAATTTCCGAACAAAACAGACTGAGTAATAAGGTCCGGTGCAACTGTGATAATTAAGGGCTTACCGAAGTCCAATCACATAGATAATGTGAGTTGGCTTTCTGCTCTGTCCGAATAGTTCAATAAGGGTCATCACAAGTTTAGATGCTATTGACGATTGTAGTAGCTGTAACACATTTCTATGATACCTCATTTTCCAGCCCCGAAACAGAACACGCTTTTCCGTTTTGTAACCCGGTGAAGTGATTCCTCCCCGTCGCACTCAGTTAATCAATCACACACGTGCGTACTCGAGACGCGTTCCAGCTATCGCAGTTACATAAACGTTGACTACTATAAGTTCCTGAACACTCCATTTCCATGCATGGATAGGGGAGATTACAACCAGTACTACTTAGCCGGTAGACAACTACCTGAAAAACACCTTCTGGCTTCATTAAACTTTTCTTTCTATTGATTCACAATAGCATCATTGAGGAGAGCATCATGCTCCAGACATAAGAATAGATTGATAAACCCAACACAAGTGCTATCACCGTTACAGTTCTCTCCCCGTTAGGATTATTTCCTTGCTGTGAGCAAAATTAGTCACGGTATACCGGTGAATAGAACCAATGCCTCAAATGACCTCAGTGTAAAAAATTACGTCACTCATTAGATGAAGCTGGATGACTTTTGAAAAAGGAATAAGCCCAAAAGCGGTCATTTTGCTTATTAATCCTGAACTGTTAGACTGATCTGAAAAGCAATGATAAATGTCTGTCCAATATTTTCTCATCGGAGTTGTAGGTCTTTCTTCATAGCCACATTTGTTTCTCACAAAACTCACCTTAGTAGCACAAATCTCTATTTCTCTCTCTCTCTCTGCACCCCCGTTGGATCAATATCACGTGATTTCTGAACCTCTGTGCTAGTTAGTTTGTCATTCTCGTTGACAAATTCCTCCCCTAATTGAAGGCCAACCAGCAGTTGATGCATGAATGGTGTCATTAGGCTAATGCAAGAAGATGATGTACTCTTGGCGTATGTGAAAACTTAAGCAGTATGCATGCTTCGGAAAAATCTATACAGAACAACCTATTTTTGTTTAGTTATATATTGCGTCGATACCAGCCTTTACTTATTTATATGTCAACAGCGCAAACAAACCAAAAAATAATCTAAAAATAGAACCTTGCTAATTGTTTGATTTGTGTAAAGCAAACAACGATAGCTATACCAATTCGAGAGCGTTGTTCTATTTTGTTTAAAAATAAACGAGGGTTTCATTTTAATCGCTGATGAACGGTGTGAACTATATGATGATATATATACATATATATATATATATATATATATACGATATGACGGTATTGCGCTCTGCCATCGTTGCACAGTGAGCAGGGGCGTCGCCACCAGGGTACGGTTCGTTAATTTGTGAACCAAAACGTATGACCATCCTATCTGACTGCAAGGTTGTGGGGACTTGGATAAGCGATAACAAGAGAGATGCGTTCACAAACAGAAGTCATAATTAATCAGTAAAATCACGTGCAATCGATACCACATGAAAGATGCATACACATGCACACATATACGGCGATCGACTNNNNATATGTGCCACATACGATCGAACAGATTATCAAAAACAAGATCGGGCTATGTTTGTGTGGGTGTGTGCATGTTATGGTCGTGTTTTACACAGACCAAAGGTTAACCGTTCCGAATTGAGGACTATCGTTCACTGTTTGTGTGAGCAATTGCATAACACGATTTCGATCGATATCTAATTTGTATTGATTCATATATTGCACAAAGGCACAATTTCTTAAATGAACAATTGGAATACGCGCAGATGTTGCGGTTAGGGACTTTATTACGCGATTCCGAAATTGCGCTATATCACTAAAAAGCTGAGGTTTTGTTCATTATTTTACGACCGGTAATACTTGATGTCCCCGACCCTACATAACAAACGATAAAAACGTTAAACTTCTTTTTCCGCTTGACGCTTTAGACATCAGTAAGTTGCACTATGATTGGTTTGCATGGAACGTAGACCTTCACAATTGCATCCATCAGTTTACCTGTATTTGATTCCTTTTCATCAACCCTATTTATGACAGGCATTGTAATTGAATTGGTGAATGAATTTCTTCACTGCATGAAAACAATGACCCAAAGTGGAAGGCTCAAGCCCACAATGCAGGATAGAGGCTGTTGTACAGTGATGCAATAAATTTGGCAGTCCTCCCACAAAAGATCACAAATACCGCGAATAAATGGAATTTTGCTTATTCAGCATAGTTGCATTTAATTTATACGTGGTGGCAATATCAGAAATATGGATGAGAATTCCAGACGTGATCAATCAGTCTTCGTGCAAGGAATTCGGAATACCTAATAATCCTAAGATCATATCAACAAGCACCCTGATTGGTGCATTTTACGAATTGGGCAAAATCTATTCATCCCATTAGCAATCATTCTTCTTATTAAAGCTATATTTCACGATAAAATGTTCTGGTTGTTGAAGATGACGGCATTATGAGTGTTGCTGTTGAGCTATCACCCACGCATCTCGTCTGAAGTAACTAAGTTTGATGGATTTGAGCACTCCTTCTCAGTATGACCAAACAGATGAAACTTTCCGGTGAGCATCGCTCCAGGCTGTTTTTGTCATTCACTATCACTGCATGTAACGCACTGAACACTTGTTTTGGTTTAACTGTATCAAAGTAAACCGCGCTATTCATCTGCATTACTTTCATCGTCTGAATCTTGTACTGGGAGCAGCTGTGCATGATTAGACTGAGTTGCGGAGGTTAATGCTTTCCTGATTGGTGAAAGCAATTTCCGGCTTCAGAGAAATATTGGTTTGCAGATATTTTTCCTTCATCTCAAACTATCCGGATCAATTTAGAACGGAATTTGGTCGAATAGTTTATACCATTTATTTGGTATGTGGTGTGAAACAAAAAGATAAAATTTCACACCCACAAAGAGCTCTGTGGTGCACGCAGTTGGAGAGATGACTACGCAACTGATCACTGATAACACAGACGCACCGGAGTTGATTCTTTCAATTTGTCTATCCGTACCTGTTCGTGGTCTATTGATCTGCTGTACTCAATGCATCTGGTGAAACCAAGCAAGGTAAATGTGTGAAATGCGGTATCACCTTTCGCAAAGGCAGACTAGTCAAACAATTTCAAGCTGGTTTCTTCAGGAATAAAATGAGTGTTCATCCCAGTTGAGGAATTTGCACCGGAAAAGTTACTTTAGTAGACAACCTGAATTTTGGAATCGACATTAAGTACATCAATCGAAAGCTTGTCTTACAAATTTTGTTTTATCCACTATAGACAAATAATTGTTCATGATTACATCTTACAACACAAACGCTACTAACTCTGTTGATAGAAACATCCTATTGACACTATTGACAGCAACATAATTTCCCGACACATCTGAATTGACTACATGATTATTTTACTGACCGACACCAATTCACTTGTCTTAATGGCATTAGGTCTTCTACTCTCAACTTAAACCAAAGTTCATTGCAGGGAGCAACTTTAACCCCTGTTCTGTTTTCCCTTTATATCCAAAATTTACCAATCACCCCAACTGTTTTCATATCCAAATATACCGATGACGTAGTGACTGATGGTGCATCCAACCCCCTTCAATTAGTCATAATTTCCATTTCGGAATAGTCCGATGGTGTGAACCTTTCTTTAAACGCTATCAAATGCAAAGATACGGAAACACGTGTCTTTCGTTAAGTCTCATTGGTAGCTGCTCATATAGAGTGTTGTAATGGCATGTTTAGGACTTACTGAAAACGAGCTAGTTTGACAATTCGGAGTTCGCATCATGTGTTCTGTGGATCTGTTTAAACATTCCAAACAAAGGCATTGAGATTTTGTTTTCCATTATTCGTTGGCCATGAAAACTTTTCAGATCATCTGTTGATCAAAAAATTAAACGGCGACAGGTCACTTCATTTCAAATACCTTGGATCCTTCCTGTATCCTAACCTCAAATAATCTTACCACGTGCAACAAATATTTCTTAAAGTAAGAAAACTGACGTTTTACATTTCACGGATTCGACATCCGGGGGTAACCTTGGGTCATTTCTAAATTTATTTTATCGTGCGTTTCATGCCACTGGACTCCACTGTCAACCAACACCTTAAGGCCGTTTGTGTGACTCAATTTCAGTCTTGTTCTTTACACTTAACCCTCTCTCATTCCATTGCCAGTTATCACCAGCAATAAATTTACAGCTTTATACACTCGCACCACAGCTTTTTTCATTCATTAGTTTCCAATGAACGAATATCAAACGAAGGGTTACACGATCTCATGTAAATTTTCATGATGCAATTTTCGACATTTGCTACGAATTCTCCCGCTCCATCATCATTGCCTGTTTACTAAATGTCACATCTTTAAACCCATTCTAATACAATTATGCCAAAGCAAATGATAATATTTTTCACTAAAAATTTTGTCTACATTAGATGAATAAAGTGCACTCATGACTTGATTTGAAAGCATTTTGAGCGCTAAGATTTATGCAAGTAGAAGAGACAGGATCAACAAAAGTTTACGAAAAGACATACGAGAATCAGACAGCTCAACATCAATTTCCAATCACTCAGCCTATGTGTGAATTCATTTTGGTGGTAAGAAAGCAACACGTATATGCAGATAAGAACAATCAGTTAAAAAGATCCCAATAAAATCTCTTCAGATTGAGATTTGCGGTATGAGCGTTGTATTCGCTTAACGTATCCTCTCTCGAAAGCTAGATAATGACTGAACAGTTCTGCTGGGGGGGGGCTCTCTGTAAGGGAATGCTAAAGATAATCGCAGCTTCTTCCGATCGACTCAAACCTTGAAGTTAAACCCAGATGACTGAGTGATTGTACGATTAGAAAGGTGTGAGGAACACCGATTGTTCAACCGCATAAGATTGGCGTGTCAGATGAGTTGTCGAAAGAATTGGCCAGCATCCGCCAAACAGTCTTTCTCAGCATTTACCACTCGATTCTTGGAGATCTGGAAGCATTATATCCACTTCTAAAAAAAATTCTCTACGAAACTTCGCCTTAAGGCTGTACATCACCCTCCCTGCTGATATTAAGAAAGAGACTTTCATTAAAGTTTTGAAACAAATCAGAGTATTATGTTCCGCAATCAGTGCCAAGCCTAGATTTAAAACTAAAATGATGCATTGTATTGGATGCTGGTGGACAGCCGACTGTATGCAGTGAGACTCAGAGGCTCAAGTAAAGATAATAAACAGAACTCAAACGATAGATCTCGTCTTTCGGTTGAATGAAACCCCATTT
>UZAN01055405.1:0-12377 GCA_900618425.1 Echinostoma caproni | reverse complement strand
GCATTTTACGTCCGATTCTGTTCTGTAATTTTCAAATGTTTGACGACAACTTACCTCATCCTCCAGTCGTAGGTACGCATAATCGTTATTGTTTTGATCATTTTCTAGTGCATACTTACAGTAAAGTAACCAGTGGGTAACTGCATTTTGATTACTATAAGCATAATAGAGCTTTCGTTTTGTTATCGGTCTTGATAGACAACACATTTTATCTAAAATTATACGCATCTCACGCTTGACTGCTATTTTTCTTCCCTTGTATTTAGAACCCTGGGATAAATATGACGAGCCGGGTTTTCAGCCGAATGCCACTCTGAATCAACTAAATGATCGTTCGGACGAGTCACACCGTGTAGTTTCCGACTCGCTGCCCACTGCTATTGGCTGCACACACAAGCAGTCATCCTCAATGGTGGGCTCCCATGGTCTGTCTGATCCCGATGGACTCCTTATCACAGGGGAGACTAATTCACGAAGCAGCCCGGCTACGCAATTCACTGACTCTATCAAACGTCATGGAAGTGCAGCGGGATTGTCCAATTCGGGTAGTCCGGTTGTTGCAACTTCCGGCACTGGTGGTTCGGGTGTAAGTGCTTCCATGAATACCGGCAGCGGTTACCCATTGGTATCTACCCCTCAGCAAAGTACCGCCAACAGCAGCAACAAGTCGTCCACAATGGCGCAGCTCTTGGCTTCCAGTTCTTCCAACGCGTCACCTACTTGTGGTGGTACGAACACAACCACAGGTGGTAGTGTCGGTGGATCTTCAATGTGTTTGTATGATTATCATAACATGATGTCCACAGATTCGAGTATTCGAGACGCTGAAACACACAGCTCCGATTGGACTGGATCTTCTTCCGCTGGTCCACCATCTAAAATGATGAAAGATGCGGTAGGTGCGCCCGGGACACCAATGGCACGTTCCGTGATAGAGTATCCTCCTGGAGGGACGGAACAATCCTCTTCGTCGTCGCGACCTACTGTGACTGGCCAAATGGGGAGTGCCAGTGGGGATCCGTTCACTTCACCACCCGGTGCAACGACCACAGTGACGTTCTTTGTCTGTGAAGTGTGTGCCTCACGCTACCGGTCCACGGCTGGATTACGTTATCACTATCACAGTCAACACTCAGGATATTCACCGAAGAATCCCATATCTGCTTCAGCATCCAGATTGGTGGTACCGATTGGAGAAGAACGCGGTATCGGGGGTGGTCTACGTGGTGGAAGACCTCGGCGAAACAAGGGTGAGTTCCGAAGCTGATACGAGTACCGTTCAAACTGTTTACCACTGCATGGGATCATATAACTTAGTGGGTTCTAATGTCCTCTATCCTCGACAGTTCTCATTGGAGCTGTGGTTAACACCTTTGTTGCTGTGAGACTAACTTAAAAGCCGAGGAGTAACTTGTGAACTTCAAGTATTTTTGATGAGTATGCATAAGAAGAAGCTATGGACTCATGAATTAAGAGTGATTAAAGAAAATCTAGCCTTGTTGTGTAAAAACCTATTTAGAAAACAACTGATCCACGGTTAACGGTATATGGTATAAATGTAAGATGTGATTATTTTTCAGAAAACACCTGGGCACAAAAAAGGAGCTATGAATGCAGCGGTTATATTTAACCCACGCCGATGCAGTATGAGTAGAAACCCACTTTTCCAGTTCAGCATACGTGTGCTTTCTGACCTGATTGATCGCTTGATCGTGAACAATCAAAAACAGTCCAATTCTAACCTAAATAAATGCAACATTTGGAGCAAATATGGATGATATCGATTATTTACTCTGTGTGTCTACGTCTGTATGCTATTGAAGACAGGACAAATGCGATCCTTTATTCACCCAGCTGATACAGATGTGGAACGAATAAGTGGTCGCACCAGTAGAGTTCATCGTCGGGTCCAAATTCAGTCATTGATTGATCTCTCTTGTAGAATAGACGCGCATTAACTCTTCGACTAAACAATAGTGTACATCAGCATCTTTAGTTAGCATTTAATGAAAGGCTGTTTGGGTCACTGCGATATTTGAAAATACGTGTAAGAGGTAGTACTTTTCATGGGGTTGTTTGATATGGGAATATGGTGCAAGTGTAACAATTCGGTGTAAAGTCCATCCTTTCACACCTATTATGTCATTATCAGATATATTTCGGTCATCAAAATGCTTCCATAAAAAAATTCAACCAAGCCATTCCTGGACGTGCCAACGGATTTCTAAAATACGGCAAACTAGTATCTCCAGTCGAGAAGAGCGCACTCAGCCACAGATGTAAAAGTGACCTGGGGATCATCAAGTTTCGGAATTACGTATGTCAGACGGGAATCTGTTAACCCACCAATAAATATTCCCAATATCAATGAACTAAGGATGAGACCCAACTACAATGAGGTTATCAACTGAACTAGCAGCGGGAATGCCTTAATGGCCATCATTAATTTGGGACATTTTTGAACGAGATATGATTTCGTTTTCGCTACTACCTTTTGCGGAGGAACTGTGATTATCAGTCATTGTTTTATCCGCTGATTCTCATCTGAAGTTAGTTGTGATAAAGTATATGGTAGCCTCTAGATGTGAGAATGTATGTTTGCCGTTTGATAATGAGCCCGACCATGGTAATTGAAATCGTCCGTTTGAAATATTCTGTACTTTCGATACATACGAGGGAGAAGAGTAAACGAAAATCCAAAGAGCGGTTGAACCGATTAAAAACCAGAACAGAAGCGCTTATTTCTGTCAATCTATAACCGAATCTTGCCCATGATACATTTATCAACAATTCGAGTCAGAAGTCAATTACAAAAAAGCAGTGCGAGCGTGCATTGGAAGTGTCAGAAAAGTGTGTCAACCCGTGGAGAACCGTGCCATATCCATGGGGTTTTGCACAGTCTAGATATTTCCGGAATAGAAATTACGCGATCACCAATGGAGAGAACGAGCCGATCAGATTGAAGTATTCTGTCCGTTAGCTTGGTTGAGACTAATTTAGTAACACCGAGAATCAACGACACGGTGACACGGTGACGATCGGTCCAAATCCAGTTACCATTGCTACCGTGGGAGTTCTCAGGGGAAGGTTAGGTTTCCCATGACAAAAGTGTTCAAATTTATCTGACCAAGGCGTAAAGGTAAAGAACAAAACCATATACTCCCCCATCCGGGGTTTGTAAGTTGGACTTTAGAAGCGATCGCCTTACCTTCGGGGGATGACGGCTACTGGGTATGGAAATACGTGGAAACACATGGCTGGGTCAAGTGACGTGAAAGTTAGCGTGGAAACTCTGTGACCTCGTGCGACAGCTTAATTAAACTAGCCTAGTTGAACTCCAATGAAACTCTTTATGTGTCAAGACGTTTGGTCCCCGTTATTGAAATACTGTAATGCGAAAAGCATTTCAGCCTACGGCGGAGTTATATATAATCCTACAGTCGGTCATCCACTTAATCGAATGCAGAATTTTGTTTCATTTGATAAATTAGAAATTTTGAGAAAACTGGTCGGAGCTTGAAAGTTTACCCTTGGGATTCCTTACAACTCATATACATTGCTCACACCCGTCGGGACCGATCGAATTCATTGACCCGGCGGAGTCGTTCATTCTGAGGGCCTTTCACAAAATAGCAAAGAAAATGATTGAAAGAAGAATCCAAATCGTCAGCACCTACATTCCTTCCGAACGTTTAGTTTAAGGTTGCAGATTTTTGCGGTAATCGGGCAGCTTAAGTTGCGGTACTTGCCCGAAACTCTTTGTCTTCAGTAACCTCTTCGTAGTGTTTATCACTTCCGAACACCATAGTTTCTGAATATTCCATATAAAAGTGCTTTATCTGATAGAGGACCCATAAATAGCGGCGAAAATAACGTAACTAATAATGCACCAGTTCGTCTTTATCAACTTGTTTTGGTGCTGGTCCCATTTTTTCACTGTCATGGGAACTCGCGCTTTCCTTACAACTGAGTGTTACTATCCTCTTAACTCCATTCTTTCTAAAGTTGTATCGCCAAAGACCAGATCGTCTTTCTCGCCGACCGCCATTTCAAAATTTCGGGGCATTTTTGATTTCCCTTACCTTAGTAAGAAAATTGGACTGAATATATCAGCTGGACTTACAGCCTATGAGATTCAATACCAAAGTGTATCACCGCGGAGTAACATGCAATACACGCAGAATTCCTGATAATCCGCTGAGACAGTCGAATAATTCCAATCGCCTTATGATAACTGTTTCATTACTACTTCGTTCGTGATATATAGCGCCTTGATTTTTACACGTCAATTCACCCAAAACGTTTACCTGAGTTTGCCGCTTTCGATACCCCTCGTAACAAGGGGGTCTACGAACTACCTTTGATTGTCATCTTTGTTAGTATTTAGGTAAGCGACCCATTGGCCGTGTTTACTCGGAAGGGGTGACCCCTGTTCGTGAGTGTTCTTAGAAGGATCATTTTAGTGGACACATAATGTGACTCACACCTCCGTGCTAACGTCAGCCAAGGCCCGAGGCGCTCCAGTTTCTGGACAACGGACCACAGTATCGGTCACTCACTGACCATACAGTTCAAAGGGAAGGCGTGTGACTCAGAAAACAAGAACGACGATTGATTGATATCCGTTTGACCAATGATGGTTCTATTTGCACATTATGCAATCCCAATGATTTCTTTCAATAAATGTGCCGCTACTATTGTGGCCTTCTTGCATCTCGGTGACGAGAGATTCCAACATGCGATACCAGTGTGATACTGTATTTCATCTATAAGTGCTATTCGTGGTTCGCCTGTATTCCAACCACGTCAGATAATCGTTGGCTAGGTTTCAGCTGATTAGTATGATGTTGCCAGGACGGGCGCTCGGAAACACTTTGTCCTGACTACAATTGTTTGGTTAGTGACTCATTTTCTCGTTTTGCTCATGGATTTATCCGTAGATTGAAGTGATATTTGAAAAAGTTACAATAGTGTATTGTACTATTTTGGAGACGGTGTGCACATCTCGATTTCGCCGTACAATCTGCATCGCCGTGTTGCCATAGTACAGGCTCTCAAGGGTCTAGCTGGCCAACGCATTTCGAATTTGGACGACTGAGCTATTTCTACCCATTTTAAGAGATTCTTTGCTAGACCTCGATAGGGAAATTTTTGTCCCAAACGCCTGGCTCATGATGATTTTGTTTCCCTCCTCTTAAATAAGACACAGGTTGCTATCATTTCGAATATCATACATTCTTTCAAAATCTCAATTTTTCCGTTTCCGTATCCCCCACTCCGACCATTCCTTCGAACTGTTTTGAGGAAATACCGTGGATGCCCGAGGAGGTCGTGGGCATAAGACCAAGGAAAGCGACCAAAAGTCATACGGAGATTTAGTGCTTGGTACACTGGGAGTCATCCGTTCAGGTTCCGGGGACGTGTCGACCGGAAGTAACGGAGGTGATGGATTCAAAGGTTCGCGCTTTTTTGTTTTCATCACAGTTGTCATGTCAATCGCGAAAATCATTATACTTGTCGATTTTTCCCTTAGACGCACTTGGCGTCACTGTCACTCACCCTCACAACATTCTCGTCTAATGTAAGCTAAATACTCGAATCAGTGAGAGTTATTTGAAAAACAGGTAGCGTTAGCTCATGTTTAGTTTTTTGGCACCGAAAGTCGAATTTGCCCGTAGATTTACCAATTCAATAACGATCGACCGATTTCACATGGCACTATGATACACAGGTTCAGTCAGCTTGCTTGCTGGCTCATAGACTTCATCCGTAAAGATATTACACTTAACAATCAACGTACTGGGTATATTTCCGGTTCATAGCAATGCGACAGGTCTATGCAATGGCGAAGGCACTTTTGGTAGGCTGACGCCTGAATTCAACTCATTTTACGCACCTGTCCGCGATAAAACTTCCTTATCCCTTTGGGTATTCGCAGTATCTCCAATTATGAGTTCAATACTTGTTTGGTGGAGTGTTTATAGCAAATTCCTAACCGCATACAAGGACAATGCGCCGTTGGTGTTGTTAGCTTATCTCTGACAGTTTCAGCCAGGCATTGTTTTGTTCCGGCCGGGTTTGCTGGATTGTTTCGAGAGATAAATGGATCTAATACTTCTTGATTGGTTTTTCCTGACGTTAGCACTATTTTCAGAATGAAGTGGTTTATCGGGATGTAGTCATGGTTTTTGTTAGTTTTAAGCTGTCCTGATAATTTTCGCGAGCGACACTTACGGTCGCTACGTCTGGGTGTCTTGTTATATGAACTCTACTTATTCCGAATCCTTGCTGCCTCCCTACATGCATCACCTTGCATTAAAGTGTGACAAACTGCGATTTCCATCTCTCAGTACACTGTTTTTCTTACCGTCTGTCACGGATTTCAATACCGAATTCGTATTGTCAGGTTTACCTTACCTCATTGTGCACTTTGACTTGACTTGACAAACCGCTTTAGACAAAAAATAATCGACCATGCACATTTAGATTTTCAGTGTGGTGGTGGTGGCGTCCACACATGGTATGGTGTATGCATACCTGTCGGCAAGCATCCATTTTAATCGTTCTAGTGACCTTCTTTGTTGTTGCAGTAGTTCGACAGGGTGCTTTTGTCTCTACTCAATATCTCTCCACATCCTGCGCTCCACATGTGATCTGCCTGAGTGTCGGGAATATGCCTTCAATTGTCTCGATGTTTGTTTGTATCGCTAGCAGACATCTACCAAAGTCACAAATCGAAAAATACGGTTGAATGAAGAGAGATACAGAAGGGTGGCACAAAATTTTAGCCAAGGATTGACTTGCTTCTATTGTTTTTCCTGAGAACGTGTTGGGGAGCGAAAATATGCGTTCATATTCATATCGAGATGTGCATCAATCGATTACACGATTTTGCCAACAGATGTAACTAACCGCTGGTAGTCTTTCTCAAGGCAATTTTTCTACCGAATAGGGATTAGTTGACCGGTAAACATCCCCTGAATTAGTGTATTGGAAAATTTCCCCGAGAAAGATTATCCACGGTAATCAGTATACTGGGTTAATATTACCGCAGCTGAAACCATCCTATTATTGACAAAACCAAATCTACTAATCAGTTAAATGAACAGGTAGTGCCGATTGTCAACTGGAATAGTTGTAAGTAGTTGTAAGGGATAATTCAAAAGTACAGAATGGTCAGAATACGCCTGGATAAGCGAAGTTTGGTACACTTACTGTTCCTTGTAAACAAGACGAGTTTGCTTTTTGGGATATGATGTGGTCTTAGTGAAGGTGGTTCACAAATTTCCAATTTTGAGGGCAGCCATGACTTGAAACCCTAAATATTATATGATATATTATATATATTATCTGTGGGTAGACACCTGTGTTAGTTGTCGGGTCCCCTGTGCATGAGAATGACCAGGAGATGAAACGGATAAAGCTCAAAGGAACCCAATCTCAGTGGCGATAGATAATGAAATTAATGCCCGACATTAAATAGTAGAACTACCGGTTCACTTGGGAATGTAGTCTATTGATTTAGTTGGAGGTGTCGGTTTTTGTACTCGAAGGGATGAATACTTCTGATGAGCAAAACAATCGCTCACAAATGTGAACATAAATTCATCTTAGCATGTTAAGCAAGGTAGAGTTGGGGTAGGACGCTAGTCAACTTTTTGTATTCGACCACTGATGCCTTCAAAGCATTACTCTTGAGCAATGACGAAGTTCGTTGCCGTGGCCTGGGTACTGATAGCTGTTCTCTAAGATATTATATCACCCCCGATGGCTCGGTCATGTTTTGCATATGCGTGCCCAAAGTCTACTTCTCCGCGCTCTCTGCGCATGCTGAACGAGGCTGTAGAAAGTGCCGTCGCGGTCACACCATGACCTGGTGGTGAAATATAAAGAATTTATCCTCATCCTTGGCTTCGGTTGGTGCAGCTCGCCTTCCAAGCTGGGTCCCAAGGGATTATGATTGCATATCGTTAGAGACGGTGAGAGCTATGGCGCAGAATAGAAGTCAGTGGCGCGATTGCTGTTCAGTTTGTTTGTCGAATCTCCGTTCCCCATAATAGACGAAAAAGCCTCAAAACGTGTAGGGAAAAACTAGCCAAAAACTATCCACTCATTTGTTCGCCCTGTTCTGTTTTCCCCATCTTCATTTCAGTAATCTGTACTTATTCTTACTATTATTACCATTGCTGTTACGTTGGCACCATCAAGAGTGCCTGGTGTCTCTGAACAATCGAATGGGCTAATCCAAGCCTGATACTTTAAATTGATTAAGCCATTAGCACAAGGTGATGACTTCCGGCCATGTAGCTCAGGGGTAAGGGTTTGAAGTCCCGACCCGACTGATCACGGTTCGAGTCCTGACAGGGACACAAAAAGTACACACTGCTGACGAGTCCCTAACAGGATGAAACGGCTGTCCAGTGCCCTTTGTTGGTTATCACAAACATTTCCATCACATTTGAGTAATACATACAATTCCTTATGTAAAATGTTACATGATACGTGCTTCTTCCACTGCTGCACGCAGCTTCACTTATGTTGGAATGTAAGTCTCAGTTTGAAAGATGTATTGCTTAGCGCACAGATGACGTGGGGTGGGAGAGAGCTCCAGATCGAACGAATTGACTGAGAGAGACTGATGCCGGAATTTCGATCGGCATTTTAAGAACACTAGTTTGAACAGATATCCTGTAGGATGAACGTGGGGCAATGATTTTAGCAGGATGGTTTGGGTTTTGCATTATTTGGTATACCATAATCATGTCTCTGATGCGCCGGTAGTAATTGCAATATAACTCCAACGACTTCGGTCCCTCTGCGTATGACTAGCGATTGAACCCCTTGATCATTTTGGCAGCCATCCTCTGTGGACGCTCCAGCATTTTGCAATCACGTTGTAGCCATGGATTCCATGCCTGGATAGCGTACGCTGTGGGTGAGCGAATATATGCTAATGGCAGACGGAGGAATAGCACTGACTCAAACCGGCCAAAAACACGCCCAAGCAAACCGACATTCTTTACAGCTGCGTTGGACAACCGGGCGCAGTTGAGTGAGCCGCCCAGGTTCTCTTGAATGATAATACCCATGTCCTTCTCAATTGAGGCCTGTGACAGTTTTTCATTTCCGAGGAAATACGAAAATCGCCCCTTGTGTCGTAGAGATAGAATTTTACACTTTGGCGCATTGAATCCAATATCATTCAAAAGAGACCAGAGATTAACCGCTTTCAGCGTTTCCTGAAGTGTCAGCGAGCCCGCTGGTTGCGTCACTGTATTCCAAATTTTAGCGTCGTTTGCAAACATAAATGAATTTTGCCCCAGAGCCTTCGATAGTTCGTTTGTGAATGTTAGGAAAAGTGGCGGGCCAATCACAGATCCTAGTGGAACCCCGCAAGTAACGTCCATGGGACTGGAAAGTGAATCAGAAACACCAACCGATACGGTCGGATGTCGAACAAATGCTTCGATTCATACAAGTAAGAGGCTCAGAATACCGCAATTATAGAGTTTCTGCAATAGAATATCGTGGTTCACACTATCAGACGCTTTTGATAAATTTGCGATAAATAACGTCTACCGCCTCACTGTCATCAACTGCGTTTGTCAATTCTTCTCGTGCGATGAAAAAATTGGTAGCGCATGATCGCTTCTGTCGGAATCCATATTGATTCGGTGACAGAACGTTTTGCTTCTCTAGGTGTTCCATCAGGGAATCTGCTACTATGGACTCCATGACTTTGAACAATGGAAGGAGGGCTACAGGGCCGTTGTTAGCGGGGTGACTGAGGCAACCACCTTTATAAATGGGTGGAATTACTCCCTGCTTCCACAACGGTGGGATTGCAGTGTGATCGGACGTCCTCTGGAATAGGAAAGCTAGTGACCCGGATACTTGATTCGCCAAGTAGATAAGGGTTTGGGGGTGAATATTGTCTACATCTGGCGATGAATTCTGCTTCAAAGCCAATAGCTTTGCTTTAATCTTTTCGGTAGGGAATGAAGGGTGGTTAGTAAATGATGTGGAATATGATGCATCCAGCGACGGAGGCACAGTCCTTAGTTGACGCAGCATACATTTGGGCATACTGGTTCTTCAGCATTTCAGTAGCTTCAATTGCATTGGCTGTGGCTCTTCGAGAAGAACTGAGCATCGGTATTCCATGTTTAACTTTTCGAGCTGAGTTAACATATTGGTACAAAAGCTTGGGGTTTGAAAATAAATATCTGTGCTAGAGATTCTTGATGCTTTAGTTTATCTTCACGCACCAACTGGGTGCAGTGGTTTCGCTGCAGTCGGTAATTGTTCCAGATACATGCGTTCAGGAGTCGTTTGAACTTTCTCCACGAGAGGTCCTTCAGAAATATCCATTTTTTACGGATTCTAATGGGTGATTTCCAACTGCTGGGTTTGGTAACAGCTTTTACTTGCGTCACTGACGCTAGTAGTTGTTACAGACTGTCAACAAATTCCTGTCACACGACTAAATGGTTGTGCTCTATCCTATGAGATATCCATTGAATGGAAGGAGCCAAGCTCTCCAACTTTGCATAATTCATGAATTTGTGAATGTTGTTTGGGTCAATTACTTTGACACACATACATATTCACATAAAAATTGATATAAACTATGGGGAGGAGTATCCGACGCTGTGTTTAAATAATGTATGATTTATGATATAAAACAATGATGGATAAATTTGCGGGTTTTTTTTCCTATTTGGTATACCACAGAACCAAATGCGATTCAGTCGTCTACTCCGGACCCCGGTTCAACATTTTCTCCCAACTATATCTCCGCGAACACAAATGGGACAAACACAGGTACCATCAGGATCTTCAATGAATCACCATCTCCAACACGAGCTTCCTTCTATCGGAACTCGGGATACAGTCCGAAAAATCAATTGAGTTCAAACGGACTGTTGGATGATGGTCTGAAACCAAGCGGTGGTCTTACAACTCCCCTCACCTCAATGGGTCTCATGGCCAATGCATTTAGCTCATCCACACCGGGCACCACTGATGCTCCCGGTGGATTAATTGAACTTGGACGAGTGGTGCCACCCCAGCGTATTCATCACTCTTCCGGAGTCGATATATCATCCTCTCGAACTGTCTTATCTGGCAGTTCTTCCACAACATCTAATCCTATTGGAACTACTCCTTCTTATCACACTATCCCGTGGACTGGAACAGAACCTTATGCATCGGGGCAAACTCTTTCGCAACTCGGTTTAGATGCAACTCACACGATTGGAATGGGCGCGTTTTCACGGATAACTATTGCCCAACGCCGCTATGAACGTCAGCATTGTTCAGATCGAGTAAACTCCAGTGGTCGTACGACAGCTGGGTCGACAAACGGGCCGCATTGTGTCTACTGTCTTGGAGATGATCGACTTAATCCACGAATAGGTCGAGCTGAGAGTTTGCTACGTTGCTACCGATGCGCACAATGGGCTCATTTCAGTTGTCTTCGTCTGCCTCAGCACGTGGTCGAGGCTGCAATGCGATACCCTTGGCAATGTATCGAGTGTAAAACATGCTGGCTATGCGGATCACCTGAGGAAGAGGTGAGTAATGCATGAAGGGGAATGCGTGCTTTTATTTCGGATCTGAGTGAAAATATTGTTGTCTGAAGTTTCGACAACCCGGTTCCGTATTTTGATCGTTCATTTAACATTGGTTGACTTGTTCATCAAACTGGGTACTTTTATTGCTTACATTTGCGACCATCAGCTGAGGTTACAATTTTGGTGATTGGGATCACATTGAGAGTTTAGGTTAGACCTCAACAAGTCATGTAACTGACGACACCTCACTCTAACTGGACCGCACGTGACCGACCACTTTTTCTGCCTACTTCGTGAACATCGATCGACACTTTGTTTAATCGACTTTAGGCGGTTCCTTCAAATTTCGGCAGCGTTATCTATTTTACCAACTTCGGATCATTTTTCAGCGTAACCATTACTGTTTCTTGGTTCTTTTCTTCCTTGGTTTTTGTATGAACTTTTGCGTCGATTCTCACAGTGACTATTGTGTGACTACAGTTGAACCCAATTTCATCAACTGCTCTAAGCGTGTTCATGAAAGCTATCTATCCAATGTGAATCTACCGCCTTCTTCGCAAGGTCTACAAAAAAGCTAAAAAGGACCCTCAGCAAACATTCCGGCAAACTGAGGGAGTGTCGTGCGTGTATGGAAGTTGCTCTTCGTAAACAAACCATCTCCTATGTACATATTTCCACCATTCTCAGTTGTAACACTTTGTATCTAATGGTAAACATGGCCGATTTCGCTAGCGAAATCAAACTGCATTTTGATCTGATCTTGCTGCAAAACTCTGGATCCACAAAGAAATCGGTGATGAC
>UZAN01055400.1:1240-12163 GCA_900618425.1 Echinostoma caproni | reverse complement strand
GAAGCCCTACTCAAGGCCATCTTGTGGGGGTGTTTTCGACCAAAGTGAGAGGATAAAAGGCCGAAATCCGGGGCTACAACCAAGTTGATGGACCACTATTAGTTCACCTAGGGAAGTTGGCCAAAAACCCGAATTCAAAACCTACAAAGAGGAGGCGTACGAAACACAAACACCTTCCCGGTTGTGGCAATGGTCACCGGCTCGATTGGCCATCAAGTTGCATCTGGCACTTTGGATGTTCGACCCCGTCCAAAGGGCGTATGATCCGATGAACTAGACACCGGCCCCCAATGGATCGCGCTATTTCTACACCGCCCCGCTGCCTTGCGGGTCAGGTTTTTGTTAGCCGAAGACCCCGGTTATTTATTCGCCTGCCTTGGCCTGGGCAACCTGGCAGTATTCAGCCAATAAGCAAATCATGGAACGCTCTTCTTTTTTATAAAGATTATTGTGCCATGATTTGTTTGGCACAGTCTGGCAATGGACGTATGTGAAATATATATATCTCATAATAAGTAGTATGTGAATGACTGGACAAAATTTCCCTGGAAGCACACGACCGGTTTCGTAGTTCGTACCGCTCGCCAGTTCATTCATATACTTGTACCCAGGAAATGTATTTTCGTCACAAAACCTTGTTTGCAACACCGCGTAACCATTGGATATATATATCTAATGCTACATACCATACACGGGCGATGTTGCGCGGACAATGGTTGTCCAAGACAGATAGACTTTGGACATGATCTGCTCGGAAAAGCCGAGCTTCGTAGCCGTAGGACGACACGATACGTGCCGTTGCGCAATACACACGCCATTTCAGGGAAAGGGAAATGTCGCACCGGCGTCAGAGATGACGCTGATTAACAAACACCAAACTTGCTTTGAGTACATGTTGGGAGATCACCTCACCAACACAGCCAACCGTTATGCAACTCAAGAGGTAGACAAAGCATCCAACTACTTCCAGGACAAGACTGCACCTTGATGTGGTGCGATGGCTTGTGCATCTCTGACTCACCGATCTACACGGAATGGCTTTTGTCAAGCCAGGAGATCTTATGATGCCTAGAAGGTCAGAGGATAGAGGTAGGACAATGATCAGTCTCCTGGTACTCCAGGTTGGGGGTTGAACTAGAACTGGCGTTTCAGTCGGCAAAAATGGTGGAGGAGTAATCGATCCAAGTAAATGGGCTTCCAATTCGCTTCACTCGCTTCCTTGCGGTTCAGCTCTTGTCAGAACAAAAAGCTTTGGACAAGATTCCTAATCGTTCTCCTGTATTGTGGCTGGACACCCTAGCAATACCCGCCCACCAGACCTCAATCGATCAACAAACTAAAAATAATTCCATACTGTATCGATCGTCGCGCAGGATAACCAGAACCGCGCTGCCTGTTACATCGAGCGGATTGGGTGGTGATAAGTAGACTACTGCTCAGATATCCTAACCTTGGTTTAACTCTGTTTTCCGTACCCAGCGTTGTCCAGTTGCCTCTTTGTCCGACCGGCAATAATTCCTCAAGTAATTTGGATGACGCCCGCCAAAGGTCGTTGTCAAATAGCACTGTAAGTAATTTACATCGAAATGGATTACAGATTCTAGAGCCTCGTCAATCACTGAAGTTGAGGGTCTTCAACGTGAGGACTCTGATGCAGGTAGGTCAACAAGCTTGTCTGGCACGTACAATGAAATCCTTAGAGATCGATATTTTCTGCGTGTCGGAGACTCGAATTCGAGAACCTCCTACTATACGCCAATTGAGCGCCTAAGATTTCTCCTTGAGGTACGTTCTTCGCACACCAGGCGACGATGAGGCCCGTTCTGGAGTTCAGCGCGGGGTACGTGTTGTACCCAGTGACCAGGCTGAGTCCGCTCTTATTGATTCGATCCCCGCCAACAGTCGTTTATGTGCAATGCGTCTCCAGGAATCAATTCACGTCCGGAAGGGAAGCAACACCAAAATGCGTTTGTTCTTCATATCGGCATATGCACCGACTAATTTTAGTTCTGATACCCAAAAAGACGCCTTCTACGGTGACCTCACCAATATCATTCGGTTGAGTCGAAGCCCCTACATATTTGTACTTGTAGGTGACTAACGCGAAAGTTGGAAAATTGGGCGCATCAGAAGCTTGCCTATTTAGTAGTTGTGCTCTGCCCTGCCAACGAACAGATAACGACGATCGTCTTCCTCAGTTCTGCGCAGATCATTATCTGTTCCTATTCAGTACCAACTTCCGACACGGCTCTCACCGGACGGCAAGGTGGCGCTTCAGTGCAACTGGTACGCTAGCTAAAATCAACCACATGACAGTAAGCTACCATTGGCGTGGCTCAATGCAAAATTGCGGATCCTATTAGATCACCTGTGTTGAGTCTGACCACGCATTCGTTTTGATGCAGTACACTCTCCGATTGACTGACCGGCAACGAAACCAGCAAACTCGAATGGTTCATCATCGGCCGTCTGTTCCAGGAGTTCGTGCACCCTATGAGTCAGAGCTAATGCGTGAGGTCATCGCGCTTCAATGTGGTGATGTAGAAAAGTTGAGGGATCGGATCAGACGAACAATGCATTCCGCAGCGAATGTTGCTTGTGGATCTGAGCCTCAAGCCCGTCAGAGGCATTGGATATCTCATGAGCCAGTAGCCCTGATTGAGAAACGACAAACCCCGACTTGCCAGGATGAAAACAGAGATAGGTGGCATCTGAAACGTCAGCTCACGAATAGCGTCAAGAAGGACCGTGAAAACTGGTGGTCAATAAAAGCTAGTGAAATGAAAGTAGCAACTGGATTAGGGAATAGTCAACGACTATTCCGAATGATAGGCAATACGAGAGGTCAGCGAACTCCAGTTTGTGAAACAGTGTGCAATAAAAGGGATAAGCCTTTCACAATAGCGATCAACGACTTGGTTGCTGGGTAGAATAATTCAGGTAACGGTTCAGCTGGCCTGGTGCTAGCCAGGTCACTTTATCTGTAACTGAAGCTCAGTGTGCAAGGTCGTGCGATTCTCCGGTAGATGCGAAAGTTCGGTCTTGCATTCAAGCTCCCAAGCGAGGAAAGGCAATAGGTACGGATGGGCTTCCTCCCACTTTTTTCAAGATGGGGCGTGACAACCTTCTAAGCTCCACCACTACCTGGATGCTCAAAGTTTGTACGCCAGAGAGCACTCCTTTATCTTGGGGCGAACCACTGATCGTTTTCATTTTCCATAAAGGACCACGCAACGATCGTGAAAACCATCGCGGGATAAGTTTGATCCCAATCATCACCAAAGTGCTGGCCTTCCGTCATACTTCGACATCCGTTAAGAGAACAAAATGTCAGATTCTGGCCTGGCCCCCAATGCATTGCTCAAATTTTTACGTTGCGTCAGGTCCTGGAGCTGCATCACACACATCGTCGACCAACGATCGCAGTTTTCCTCGACCTGAAAGAAGCCCTCGACTCAGTTGAACACGAAGCTTCGAAGGGTTCCCTTCTTCGAATAGGAACGCCTCAGAAGTATGTTAACTTACTGAGGTCACTGTACTCACATACTTCTGTTCGAGTGGGGGTTTACAGCGAACTGACTAGGCCGTTCGTCACCAGCAGTGGCATTTGTCAAGCGTGGACTCCTTCACCATTCTTGTTCGTTTTCGTCGTAGACGAAATACCGGAGAACACACTAAGTGGTCTCCAAAACGTAGGTATTGAATGGGAAGCTGGAGAAAAGCTGTGCAATTTGGAATACGCCGATGAACTCGTCTCTGTTCGAATATTTTAAAGACGCTCAAAATGCACTTGATAGACTGGTAAGTGCTGTTGCCACAGTTAGTACGTGCTTTGTACCTTCAAAGTGGAAAGTGATGCTACAGGACTGGGTGTCGCCTAACCCCGCTCTGAAACTAAATGGCCGGGTCGCTTGACCGCGGCACTCTCATTCAACGTCTTTCGGATTGTGGTCTGGCACCTAATTTGCTGAATGTACTAATTAATTACTTCACTCACTGGACGCAATACACTTTTTGTAACAGTAAATCTTCCTCCCTTCTAGAAGTTAACTCTGGAGTTTTTCAGGGTGCAATTTTGTCTCCATTTCTTTTTCACTGTATATTAAGGACCTTCCCATCCCTCCCAACTTTATAGCCTGCCAGTTTGCGGATGATGTAGTGGTCGGTTGTTCCTCGACTGTTCCTGAATGTTTCTCTCAACTTCAAGTTTGTCTCAATAACATTTTTAGTTGGTCGACTCCCCGATCTTTATTGCTAAATGTAAATAAATGTTCAGCCGATTTTTTTAGCCTTGAAATAGGCATGCCTTATCAAACAGTTTTGAGCAATCAGCCTGAGCTTTCTCTTATTGGTAATACCATCCTCAAACCTAACTCTGTGAAATATCTTGGAGTTACTTTGTCACACAATCTTTCTTGGTCCAAACATGTTGAAAACATTTATATCAGGGTTCGTAGGCTATTCCTCTACGCCCTTAGGCTTAAAAAGCTCGGCGTTCCCATAAATGTAATTCTTAAATTTGTGACTGTATGCAATCTTCCACACTGGTTGTACTGTTCCCTCGTATGTTTTCCTGATCTAAAGACAAAAGACTTTATTCTCTTTTCCAGATCTCTTAAACTTCTTTCTCGTTGCAGCGGCATTTCAAAGACCGTTTTGATTTGTGGTCAAGCATTTTGATTCATGCGATCGATTTATCAGCCATATCCTGTCGAATGAAGAACACTGCCTGCACTCCCATCTCAATAAATCGGAGTCACATCGGAGTACCCGTTCCAAATATCGGATTCTTTGTGCACGCACTACCACATACAAAAACAGCATGATCCCTTATTTTGCTCATATCTTGTTCAACCGAACAAATATTATTACTGACTTGAATAATCATCTGTCACATTAGGATTTCATTTAATCAGTTTATTTTTCATTTAGTAAATGTATATTTGTTCTTTTTCCAATACTTGACGTTTTCCTCACTGTAACTTATCGAAAGTGCTGAAAATTCATCCTACTGGGTGCATGAAGCTTTACTTGACTTGTCTATGTGGATTGCTTTCCCTACGTATGTAGTTGCGTGATCAACGACGGTAGCACAGCAAAGAAGATAGCCGACCACATCGCCAAGGCTCAAGCAGCATACGCAGGATTGAATAACTTTTGACGTAGACGCGACGTTTCATTGAGGTTGAAAGATCGTGTACATTGTGCTACCGATCGTTCAGTTCAGCTTCATGGTTGTAATACCTTGAATTTGTGAGTAGAAGACATCTATCGACTAGAAGTTTTCGATTATCGGCGTTTACTTAATTCCACGTGGGGTGGAGCGATCGGGTTAGTAATTTGGAGGTAAACGGTCGTGTGTTTGGGGGTCTATCAGGGATAAAACTGCTAGCACATCGAGTTCAGATTAGCAGACTTCGCTAGCTAGGGTACGTATGCTGTATGCCCAGCTGTCATCTACCGCACCGCGCTTTATTCGCTGTAGCCGCTCCGGTTTGGAGGCAATCACGTGAAAGTCAACAGATGGATTGGAGATGAGGCATGAAGACATGCACAGAACGACTAGGTAGAGTAGGTGTATCACGCCTTTGAGGTTGGGGTCCGAAAGACTCCGCAAGCGGTGGATTGGAGACATTGAAGGATGTAGCAGCCAACAGACAGCAGTGGCTCTGTGTTGACCNTAAAGGTTCACCTTCTACCACGTCCCGCAAAATAGGTCCAATCCCTGTCCACCTTGAACATTACCACTAACGCTGCATGCATGGCGACTATGGCAGCTATTAGTGAAGTTCGCTTCCCTGTATTTCGTTGTACGATGATGATGATAATGACTTTCAGAATGTCATCACCCAACAATGGTGCAGAAACAAGTTCCTGCCAATCGTGCAACAACACCTCACACTTCGAAGGTGCAACGGATATACCATAAAGAGTAAGCACAATTAGTAAGCGATTCAGCGTGTTTTGAATAGCCGGTGTGTTACCACTGTGTATGGCACTATCACCAGCATACCCCAAGCCTGCAACCGTCTCCAGTAAGAAGCTCAATCCCAGTGTTGATTACCTTAAGTAATGCTGTTAACAGAACATCATCAATGGCAAAATTGGAGAGAAACAGAGAAACAAGGCAACCCTATCGTACCCAGCTGGTGACAGAAAACTAGTGTGAGAATTCAGCATAGGCCTTCGCTTTCCCGAGGTCTAACGGTGGACTGCTTTTGAAAGCAGGACATACTTCTCCGGGTATTTCGGATCTTAGCAAATAAGTTCACTGGACAGAGTGATAGATGGAGTTGAAGACCAAAAGCAGGGCAATTGATATCTGTTGCATGTGGAGACTCAAATTCAGGATACTGACATCATAAGAAACTTAAGCGCACCTACAAGTCCATAGATTTCGCTTCGCCCATCACTGCTTTTTGGACTGAGTCACTCGTGCTATCTGAGTCAAAGACAGGACTTGAGCTAATTAAGTTCATCATTCCCACGTGAGATCTGGAATACCGAACAGTTGCTACCAACTCTAAGGTTGAGTTAAAAAAGCACACTAGGAGATAATCAGCTTTCGGTTATCTCTGCCCGTTCATGTCAACTCCCCTCCCCTAAGTACAGTGAAAAACCATGTGATCAGTAGACAAAGCATTTTCATTAAAATATACATATGTGACAGAGAGTGGGCGCTTACACATTTCATCAATCACTATCTGATATATGACTTAAATCGATGCATATCTGGCGGCCGGTCGGTTTGAATTGCCTGTGAAATGCATAGATTATCCGATTCAGAAAAACCAACAACCTACCGGAGTTGAACGCCGGCCTTTTTCAGCATATGCTTGGAGGCTTCGTTCGCTGGAGTGCCTTTTTTCTTGTCGGCAAAATAGACCACTTCTTTTATACCGGCTTGTATCAATACTTTGGCACATTCGTTGCACGGAAACATACTTGCATACAGGGTGCATCCGGAAGATGTCGCATGGTTTCGGTTAAGTACAGCATTTAATTCAGCGTGGCAGACTACACACTAACTCGATTGGAGCGAAAAACTACTCACCGTAAAAGTACTTATTTTCCAATTGGTTTTCAGATGTTTTCCCCCAAGGCATTTCGTCATCTGAAAGCCCAATTGGCATGCCGTTATATCCGATGCCCACAATCTTTTTCTCTTGATTGGTGATGCACGCGCCTACCTAGGGTAGAAAACACAAAACTACATTGTTCAAATCAGAACAATTGGGATATAAGATGCTTTATGAAACGATATTTTTTTGTCAGGTGGCTGAACATGAAAGTCTTCATAAGGCTCAACGGCTAGAGGAATATAACGGCGGTTATACTCATATTGATAGATTATCATGCACTATACGGGGCCACTGAAAACCACCACAGCTTTACCGGTCAAATTTAAGTGCACCTTGTCAGTTTTCTAATGATAAATGAATGCATTTAAAATGAGGCCATTAATCAAACAAAAGTAGTTTCTTTTTCTGTAGCATTGTGAACTTTTGCACATTAGTTTTAGTCCGAAAGATAAAAACAAATAAAGGTCACTTCACACCATTTCTGGTAGGTAAACAAATGCACATTCAGCGAGTCACTGTGAAATTCCGGAAAGGACTGAACCATACACTCACTTGTGTTGCTGGGTCTTTGCTGCGCATGGCGGACAGTAACGCGACGGACATGAAATATTCGTCCCAACTCAGGTAGTCGGTGCGCTTCTCACTCTTTTCAGGACTAGTCATTTCAGCTGAATTAATCGGAACGCTGTGTGAGTAGGCGAACAAATCACCACAAACGCACGGGTCGGAAAAGATGAAACGTTAACCTGTAGTGAGATGACTGACATTGCTTTCATCCAAGCAAAGCAAAGACTATCACTCAGGAAAAAATCGCACATCCAAATCGACATTAAGGTCACTCTAGAGATGCAAGGTTTCTGTTTGAACAACCAATAACCAAGCACTTTCACGAGCGCAATTTAACTGAAGGTGGTTATTTAGGGCAACAGATGATATCACTGATAATTGAATTTGATTTGATATCTAGTGATGAAAACAACTTCAAAAGTTTTAAAAATCTCTGAGAAACAAAAGCCCATATTTTACGGTCTGTATTTCTAGGTTAAACCAGTTTTATATGCTGCCGATGTGTTACAACAAGGAGTAGCAACGATACAATCAATTGCCGTACTTAATGGCTTAAATGAAATATTAGTGCGCGACAGATTAGTCCGCATCTGTCGTGGGCCATAAAATTAATTATTATGGGACGTTCTGGTATTCTTTACTGTGAAAAGCTGAAAAGCAACTCTAGAAAGTACCTCCACTGGAAGCTAAAACGGCCACAAAGGATATTCACCAAGATTGCCAAAGGATAGCATTTTCTCACCTATTTGAACAGAATACATGCACTGGGTTTATATTTCACTCAATACTGCCAAATATGAGGAAACTTGGATGTTGTATACAAAATCCTACAGAACCCAAATCATACATGTCGCTTACTGCCTACGTTATCGCCCAACATTCGCTTCGAGGGACGTCATTTCAAGCTGGTACTCCGAAACACCGGAAGCCATCAGTTTATCGTTAGTGTGCACCACTTGGAACGCTCTCTCACCTTACACCGTTCGTGCACCAACTTTTGAATCTTTTAAGCAGAGACTTGATAAAAACTCACGTTTCATCACTAGTACTTTCGGTTTCTGAGAGGTTCAAGATTTTTTCCCAAACGAGGAAGGCATAATTCTCGAGATCATATCAAATATAGAGAAAAGAAGAACAGATAGGGCAACGCCGCGAGATAACATTTCTTAATTGACTTCAAGAGAAAACCACTGATGAGTAGGAACCTGATTTTGTTTATTTACATATGATGAGTGTTTAATATAGCCTAACTCTAGAGAAAAACAGATTTGGAATATATCATCAAAAGAGTAATATAAAGCCACCTTTGAATAACAGAAAACAGAAGCGGATTGACGGACGGTATGAAAACCCTGTCTGTTTTGTAACGTGCATCGTTCGCGCACAATTTACTCAGGAATCGATTTCACTTTTCTGCATTCGAAAAAAAATAGCCTGCTGACGTTGATTGAAAAATCATTGTTTATTGCAAAACTGTAAAACTAAAAATTTGCTATCCCCGCAGAGTGTTCGAATCCCACCACTGCCTGACTTTCCCCATGTGTGCTGTATGGCAGCCCCGTTTGATTGGCCGCTTCCCCCTCTTCCTGAAAATTGTATCATTCAGTGTATTCAATAAAAGGAAGTAAAACTAAAAAGAAAAAGTAGATCGAAGACAATAAATTGAAGCAGTCTCTGTCCAGTAATCGACGGTTTACACCAAAACCTGCTCTTATGAATACGCTGACTACAGTTGAATTTTCCGGCGCTGACGAAGTGCGTTCCCAAACATTTGGTTCATCGCATGATTCGACATTCGTTACCTGGTTCTCGTGGACCAGCTGAACAATGAAGTTAGTTATCACTTTATTTGCACTCTTTTTCCATTTTCTAAAACCTGGCAATCTAATACTCTCCGGTAAGTAAGGGATTTGCACCAGAAAAAAGAATGATTCTATATAAAAAGCTGGGGTAGAAAGAATGGAGAGTTATTAAGAGTAAGCAGCCCAGGAGATGCACATAGACAATTAGTCGCCACGGATCAGGCACCAAGTTGCAAAGTAAGTGCGCGAGTGTGCACATGTTGGGAACTCTTTGTGTTTGACGTTAATCCGTGACGACAGCGCCTCCGGTAGATAGTACCATCCAGTACAGTCGGATGGTGAGCGCAGTGAGCATTTGTTTGAGCACCTACAATAGACCCACTCAGTGAGAAATATCTCACTTTGGAATTCTCACACTAGTTGTACTCTCAGAAATCCAACAGCAAAACCAGGTTCGTGAAATTTGTGTTAAACCGTCCTAGAACATACGAGAACGCATTTTTTTTAGTTTGTTTCACCATAAGCGTTCGATATATTTTGTGTTGTCAGTGACTCCGACGAGATGAGATAGCCTACAGGACTTCGCATGGCGGCCGTATGTTCCATCTCTACAGAGATGCCTTCAATCCAGCAGATCTCACGGTTTCTCCGTACGCTTGCGCTGAGGTTAAATGTATTTACAAGTTGCATTTCATTCTGTCTACTGCTGGTAGTAAAGTTTTGGTTTTTTTCACACACGTCTGACACCAGACTGTGCCAAACCAATCACGGTATGAAAAAAAGGAAAACGTTCCATGATTTGCATGTAGGCTGAATACTGCTAGGTTGCCCAGGCCAAGGCAGGTGAATTTTCTTGAGGAATCCACAACCAGAACCTTCGGCTGGCCAAAGCCTGACCCGCAAGGCAGCGGGCAGGTGTACAAACCGCAATCCATCGGGAGCCCGTGTCCAGTGCATTGGATCATACGTCCCTTAAACGGGACCAAACGTCCAAGGTGCCCAATACACCTCGATGCCTAACTAAGCCGGTGACCATTGCCACACCGAGGAGGATGTGGGTGAGTGTGGTTCGTACACCTCTTCTTAGTTTGTTCGGAATCAGGGTTATTGACCAACATCCCTAGGTGGTCCACCAGCCCGGTTACAGTCCCGGATGTCGGCCTTTTGTCCTCTTATTTTAGTGGAAAAACACCTCCGCAACGAGAAGGTAGTGAGTAGGGCTTCCTCAGCAGAGGCTGTTAGAGACTCTTGGTCGTATGGGAGCATTTCATGTGGTGCAAGGGAAGGATGGTCAGCCGCAACCCTAGACACCCACCCCCGACCATGCTGAGGCTTTGGGTGTGGGCGAAATGGTCTATGAAGCCGACAGCTTGGCGATTCATAAGCAACAGCGACGTCTGGCACACTGGGCGAAGCACTTGAGAGTACAGCTTAGCTGGCCACTAGCGTTAGCTTTGCAGCCATTCCGGCAC
>UZAN01055398.1:0-14547 GCA_900618425.1 Echinostoma caproni | reverse complement strand
TCGTGTCCTGAATTCTGTGCGTAACTTCATTACTACTACTACTTCCATTATCACTACAAAAACGCCCGTAAAAAACAGACCTGCTAGGAGTAGACTGGATTTCACGCCGACAGTGGCACCAACCCTCATTTTGTCGTTAGAGATCCACGCGGTGTTCGACTCCGTCGATAGGAGCACGCAATGGAAATGTTAATTGAGTACTTAAAGAGTTGCGTCATCATACCTTTACTTTCCTTAGTGTAATGCGACAAGGCAGTCCTGTATCCCCATTCCTTTTCAACTTGGCCATTAGAGGTGTCCTGGAGAATGTTCTGTCCGGTGGAATTGAACTCCTTCCACGGAACAGAGCTTGCCAATCAAATTCCTTTATTCAGTGATAAAAAACTTCCAGGTAACCAGATATGTTGTGTGCTTCATGCCATCCAAGTGCCAAGTACGTGTACAAGACTAAAAGTGGCTTTTAGCCTTTATTCACTCTCTATAGTAATCAACCGAAGACAACTGAGAAACTTCGAGTATCGAGGGACATTCATAAAAAAAACAGAATTGGTGTTACGAAGGAGATCACATCCAGAGTAGCGAAAGCTACAACGTACTTCGTCGAACCAGNGCGTCGACAATCCGTTTTCGATCGATGAAGTTTTCGAAATATTGCTCGTGTTTAATGAGAGCCTCACGTAAACAATGACTTGGTGGGTCGCCCAATTTCGGGTGGCGATTGACGTTCAGTGAAACTGGGTGTCCCCCAAGGTCACCTCCAACATCTTGGTGAAATTGTATGTATGCCTGCCCATCAATTGACTTCCTAACCTTCTTTGCATGTGATGGTTAAGCCTAGAGGAGAGGTTTCGGCTTTCGAAGTTTTTTTTGTTAGGTGCTACCGCATTTAGGGCTGGGATTCAAGAGATGAAAATGGTCGGTTTGTTTGGATGTTGAGTGATAGAGCCCCAGAATAAAAATCAGTGGTGTAAAAGCTGTAAAGTCTATTTGTTGAAATCGTCCGTCCAGAACGGATACAGGTGTATCAGCAATTCTCGTACACCAACTGACGATATGCTCTAACAAGTTGAATTCTCAGTCTAACTGCTTAAGACACAATCAGCAGTTCTGGTTCACGTGCGCGTATTAATACAGTCTCTCCTCCTCCCCCCTGATCCGTGCGCTCGCGTGTGTGGACATCTATGAGTTGACCGCAACGCAGAGAGCAGTGATTTGTTCTGGAAATACCCTAGTTGACGTGACTGACACCACAGCTTGGTTCAAGCTACATAGATATCTAAGCTAATGATCCGTCATTTTTATCTCAAAGTTGTGTCTGTGGTAGTGAAACCGAGAATTCGGCTTGGGCCGTTTGGGGATCTGACTATGTGACTGTGGTAATCCAGACTTCTTTGGCTGCAATCCATGCACGACCAGGTACAGTTTCATGTCATCCAACCACCGTTCAGGAAGCAAGACCAATGGTACACCGGGCGAACATGACATCCGAGTTAGTACAAATGATACGTCGGCGCAAACGGTCACGTGATTGGAGGACGGTCGTTCACCCAGTCATATGGCCTATTACCTTCTATAAAACATAATCTAATTCCATCCATAAACATAAGCATTTGCCGTTATCAATTCATTGGTGTCCGCAGTTCGGGTTGGAGCCAATCCAGTTCTGAGCAGTACATTACGGGTTCTGTATTTCTACATTCCGTACTATTCCCATTATCACAGTGAAGTACAAGAATCCCCAATGCACATGTAGACCCAACATTAAATTTTTTCTAAATTAATTGAAATGCCAGCTCCGGAGGGTCCAAAACTGTTGTTCACTCTCATTACACAAACCATAAAAATCATTACAGAAAAATATTTATAGACATGCGATAAAAACGTAAGTCATTATTATTCCTTTTTTATACGCTTTTCTCCCTCATTTTCGTCAGTTGTAGTTTACTTCGCTTTTTGATTTTGGTCGTTTTCGCGTTGGCTCTGTTCTTGCTTGCATGCCGATACAAAAATATAAAAGACTTCCCGCTCAGGCTCCTTCAAGCCAACGTACCCGTCATGAAGTAGAATGAGTTTATACATTCAAATCCGTAAATGATACTCGCGGTAACACCAGCTGTAGAGATATCAATGAGAATTCAACTCTGGTTAAAAAAACCGGAGTGCTGCGTACGCATTTGCCCATCCGTTCCTATTGGTCACCCAATCACGTGATTCAAGTGATCACGACAGATAAATGCCATTCCGGGCGGTTTTGTCCGTAAGCCAGCTTGACCTAACTTTAGATCATCGTCTAATCGATTGATGTATGCTCACGATCATTCATTGAATCGTTCAGCCGGTTCCGATCAGCAGACTCTCCCGTGTGTTCTGATTTATTGCGCTGTGTTACGGGCTCTAACAAAACTGTGCATTAACAATTGGAATTCCGTCTTAACACAGTAACGCAGGGACCAGGGCTGTCATCCCAAAATAATGGCTATTAATGATTCTACGCTTTTTCAATTGATGCTTAGATCTTCGGGAACCATAACCTTCGCTCGATCAATCGTTAACTCTTGTTCGCCCTGTCTTAACATCAGTAAATTCCTTCTGATGATCTACTCAATCAACGCATATCCATGCAAGATCGGGCGTACTCCTGCAAACCACCAGTAGACAGACCGTCGAATCACACATAGTGCCTTAGTTCTTCAGGATGTTACTTACAGCGTTCGGTCCCAGTTTGTGTTCACTCGATGACATCAACACTAGACGCATCTGTGTACCAGTTATCTGTTTGGCATAGTTGAAGGGGTTCACAATTTTTGGTCTGATGCGACACCATAAAATGTGCATTTTATTCATGCTGATGGTACATCATAGCAGCATGCACTTCTGTACTATTCAGAATAGGAATTGAAATCGAATAGCGTGAACTCGGAATCGGACTGAAAACTCACTGACTAGCGCTAAGTCAGGTATAACCAAGACGAGCTGTGAATACAGTTAATTATATTCAGAAAATCAAGCAAATATATATCACAAGCATCAAACAACCATTGGTTGATTCTTCAATGTCCAATTGATAAGGATACGGTTTATCTGTTTGCCTTCTTGCATTCGGCCAATCCGGTTAGTACCAATTGAGACCACAGGATTGGTCGGTTATTCCGTTTTTTATTGGTTACCTGGTGTGTGGTACTCGTTACACGATCACCATAAACTCCCTTACTTCTTTGAAACGTATCGTTGCCGTGCATGATGTATTTATTTCATCTATCCCCTGGACAACAGTTAAAAATAACCCACCTTGTATTTACCGCTTCTGACTTTATTCCAATGGCTGCTATTTCTCTGAAATGTGACGAATTACCACACGCAACTCCGTGGAAACATACAATGTACTTCAGTTAAATAAGACATTAGTTTTTATGTAATCAAAAGCAATCTTGATTCAGAATGAAGTTAGTTCTCAGAATTGACTATTTGGCTGTTCTAGTGGCAAATGCATTACCTGTTATCGATGATCAAGTAATCCTATGGCCATTTTTGCTACCGATAGAAGACTCTGCGTTTTTTGAAAGCATATTATCACTGTTGTTCTTTTATCTTGGTGATCTCAAAAAGTGAATGTTCCCACATCCCCAGGGGCGATGATAAACTGCTTGATTATCGAAGATAAACCCAAGTTGTGCGTAATGTGTCACTTGAACAATTAGGAGGGTACGAGATAGCAATTCAGGAAGTTTGCGCACTTGGTTGGGCAAGCGTGCTACTGGTTGATCCTGTAGGTAAGCAGTCAGGTAACAGGCAATCTTTTGTGGCACCCGAGATTGATATCCATCGTGTTCACATACATCGATTAATTGTTTGAATTTTTCTTCAAAAAATATATATTCTAACCTGAAAAATTCTCCAGCCAACCCCATGGTGTAAAACCAGAACTTTGATTGTCTGAGTTCTATACCTGACTACACTACAATCATTGAAACAAGCCACGTATTGGTTAGCACTTCTCATTATTAGCTCTACGTTTAATAGCTCCAGGAACTCTCGGAGTTAGGTGAGTGGTACTTTTCTTCGAAATCTATTTCAGTCTTTTGAGGTGTGGCATAACCTTCTCTTGGTTCTTCTGTCTACGATATATCAAATACTACGGGATATCCGTACGGCACAAACACCATCCCATTGTTCTAGAAAATTTCAGTTTCTTGTGGGGTTTTGTAAAAAAAAGAAACTCTTTTCGATCTTATGAAGTTCAAACAGCACTGACCCAAGCGGACGGTGACCCTTCAACAGTTGAATTAGTGTACTTGTATAGCTTGTTCGGCTATGGTCTAGAAAGAAAGTGATTGGTGTTTGCCTATTGGTTTTTCAATGGTTTTTAGTCGTCAACCAGTACAATACTTCTGTCCGCAGACACTGTTATTCCCAACTGTTAAATCAATTATCTCACAGTTTCTACATTAATAATCAGGTTCTTTTAATCTGGGACTTAGAAAATCACCATGAGTCAGCTATATTTATGATTCGTCTAACTTCCTTGAGCCCACCCGGAAGGTTGGGTGACCTTGGAACGCTTGGAAACCCGAGCCATTAATAGTCGTGTTTGTATGTTAATTAATGTTTGGGGCTCATGTTGTTGATTTGTTTTGTCTTGCAGGTGTATTTTAAACCCTGACCCACAAACGACCTGTTTGACAACGATTCCTCGCAATCCTGCGTCCGTGTAACATTCGTACTATTTTTTCCGTGCCCTGTTATCCCTTCTACCTCGTATCGTCTCCATTCGTAGAGCATATATATATATATATATATATATATATATATAATGTCAGAAGATATCCTGTCACGCATTGGCGTCCACTCAACTGCACTATGAGAGCCCGGAGTAGGTTGCGCTTAGGGAGGTTCTCTGTGGGTGATAGCGGCTTCTCTCACTGCGTACAAATGTTTTTTTTAACTTGCGAGCAACTCAATCCAGTCCAGTTTACGGGGGGTGTCAGTTTCGTTGAGCATGCTGGAAGAGAGGAAGATAAAGAACGAGGTTTTAATACCTCATAGACGAGAAACCTCAAGGTTTGTTTTCCTGGGTGAAGGGTATGTACCCCAGGACGTTCACTTTGGGAACAGTTACAACAACCAAGCCCGAGTTGAATCCATTTTAGAATTTTCAAGTTCGGAAGATTCCATTTACTTTGTGGACCAACATGCATCTGGGGTCACCTTAAAGATGTTGACGTTAAGACAGATGATCAATTCTGCGGATAACCTCTTCTACGCATGTATGACCCTGTGTGAGAAGAGGTGGCTCCGTACCACCAACCTGGAGTGATGTTGTTGAGATTTTGTAACCATGACCTTTCCTGTGTTGAGCACCCGAAATCGTAATCAAGTCTTCTAGGTTGAGTCCCGATCGACCGCTTACAATTTAAAAGTCTATCAGATCTCCCCTCAGTCGTCCAAGTTCCAACGAAAAGAGATTGTGTTCATGGTTTTTTGGTTTTGCAAGTCTACTGGAACCGCTCCATCATATTGAACCTGTCTGTCAATACTTCGTCACGACTCCGTATCTCTCCGTGGAGGTTGTGAGTCAAGGGAGTGATTTAGAAATGATATTACTGGGGGCTTAGACTATGTTTGAGTGATCATTTTCAGTCATACAATGCAAATCTTTACAGTTGACGATCTCATTTCTGATGATTCATCCCTGTGCTTCTCGGTCGTGGTTTCGATTTCTACGAGAGCTAGAAATCAGTTATTTATGGGAGCGGAAATAAATAAAAGCCTGACACTATCCTCAGTGTCTATCTCCAGTTGCCAATCAGGTTAGTCATAAGTATCCATAAGTATCTGAGAAACGTTACCCGAGGTGCAGTGTCAAATCGCATGGTTAGATTTTTCATCCATTCAACGCAAATTGTAGAAAGACTCCCCCCTCCCACCTGCTCAACTATACTAACCACCGCCTATCGCTCAATAAGGAAATCTATTCGGTGAGATAAGCGGACATTACCGGGACCATTACAATCTATTGCGAGTTCAAAGGTTTGAGTTGATTCGCAGCTGCCTCGAATGTGTGTTCTTTCATTCTACGGAAAATCTCCTAACCAGTCCAACAAGCAGAGACAATTGCCCTGTTCACATACATCTATATCAAGATTACAGTATTTTCTATCTTCACACACCTTACAGAAAGGAACGAGAATATAAGACACTTTATTTACAAAATCATCTGCAGAAAACAGAACGAAGCTTCGGAACTTTTCCACATGAACGAATACTTGCCCGGCATAGTACAGATTTCCAACTGTCTTATTGTGCTTCCGGGACACGAAAATTGCTCGTTACCATCAAACGGATGGGTATGTTATGCAGTGTTGATGTGATTCAAATTGCTACCAGTCTTCCCTGATTGCCTAAGACGTCAGTGTCTTCGTAACATATATTCTTATCTGGGTTCCGGTACCAGTGATTGAGCAGTGCCGAAGAAACGAGTGCGAAGGCAAATTGGACTGCTTCCACAATCCAATATACGTATTCAGAAAATTACTACTTTAATCATTGTCAGTAGTCAGTTTAGATAAACGCTCAATATTCCCCACATAGAGACTTGCGGAATGCACCTCGTTTCACACCTATTTACGAATTTCTCACCGGTAAAAACTGCTATGAAGTCTGTACGATAGTGTAATTCAAGTAAGATCACGTTGGGACAACTCCACATCTAACTGACTCCTTGGATGAATACACAGAATCAATATGAGTTGACACTAGATGAGCAACAGGGCCAAGCCTTTCCCTAGACTTTCCAAACAGTAATTCAGGGCTTTTTATAGATTTATTGATTGATTTCTCTGAAAATTTTTTAAAATATTATCGGACTTTTGAAGGCGCTTTCCCGTTTTGTGATATATTAAACGAAACCACACACTACCCCTTTATCAGAGATGTCACTAATTAGGGAATACGAACCACCGCTGCATGGTGTATAAATAACGGTTTTGAATAACATTGATCCGGCTATTTTACCTACATTTTTTTATGGAAGCTATATCGTGGCATATAGATCGCAAGCATACACCAGTCAACCATTATGTCCTATAGCACAGCGGTGTATTGAGTCATGTTAGCGGAAATAATAATGCTTATTAAAGTTGCAAGAAGTATTCAATCTTCATTCGGTGCTCAAATATGAAAATATTTGAGAAATCGACTGTTGAAAACATGTCGTTATTGTCAAATGTGTCTATTACAGCTTTCGGTAACAGAAATTTTGACGTCTAACGATTTTTCGCTCTGACCGCTTCCTGATCGTTTCAAACTAAATAATTTTCCCTTTGGTAATGTCATATGGCTAATATGTGTTTCTCATTTTACTCTTCCGTGTATGAGGGTTGAGAAAAAGGTTTCTGGATACGCCGTGAACCCGTACGAGGTGCAGATGAACGGGCAGGGAACACGCAAACCGTAATCCATAGTGGAGATTGTTCAGTGATTGCAACTCACACAGAGCTAAATAAGAACACAGCTGAACACAGCTCACATGTTATACGAGGGTCGTTGTACTCGGACTGTAAGGATGGTACTCAGTCGAAATCACTGGAGGGCTCTCCACAAATGTGGTTTAGGCACCAAACAGGTTTAATAACTTGCGTGCACAAGTCTTCATAGTGAAGGGCAATAGATTCCGAGGTTACGGGGGTTTCTTAGTTGACGGTAAACTGCTTAGGGTGTCATTTTGGCAACAAGCTTTGGAATGTTGCAAGCAAGTTGTCCGATAGAATGTTACGGGTCTGAAGTGATAAAACGGACGGGGTTGTGTACAGAAGATTAAGAAATAGACAGAGGGTGGGATATCTGAACAGCATTTCAATTGTCACTACATGCCCGTCCTTCAATGCAACAGCCAGGGTCATCTTGATTGTCGTGCGCGCCGAGCAATGAACTATGCAAAATGTTAACTGCCGTATTCAGTAGAACCAGCAATATGCAAGGAAAGTAAGTCGTTTGGTGAGGCACAACCTGTAAGCGCCGCAATTTACGAACAAAGTGAAAAGATATCATCCACCGGCGCTGCCTGTACACATCATCAGCAGGCATTCAAACACTAATAAACAGATATGTGACACAATCTGATTGGTCGGTGCAATCAAAGTGCCACTTGAAGAACATTTATGTCAGATGCATTTTCAGCTCTGGCGAATTCGAATATTTGGGTTTTACTTTTGAATAGAAAGGCTAACCTCCTGAATCTGGTCGATTTCGTCCCGAGTGAACTCGAATTAACAAAAGACCAAAAGCAAACGCGGTTCGTCATAGGATGCCTCCAATGCTATTCACGTTTTATGCCGAACTTCGACGGGGAGTTTCAACCGCCCTTTGTAGCAGAGGGGAAGCGAATTGCCCAGTGCAAACAAATTCTACATGAAATCATCCAAATGATAACGGAACGACCAGCACTCGGCTGATTTTCTCTAGAGAAACGCCCACCGTGCATTAGGTATGCGTCAGATGTTGGTATGGGTGCCGTACTTGAACAGTATGGATGTCCGATTGTTTGAATCTCTCGCTTGTTGAAGACGGCAGAACGGAGATATTCGTAGACGCCGAAGAATGCGTTGGTTGTGTATTGGGCCGTCCTCCAAAAGTTTCACTATTGTCGGGACTGGGTGTCTCGGGTTCCGGCTGGTCACCGCTTCCTTGCACCTAACGAAATGTTCCCATACGACCAAGCGTCTCATACAATTCCTGAGGAAGTCCTACTCGATGCCTATCTGTGGCGGTGTTTTCTACCAAAATGAGTGAACGAAAAAACCAACATCTGGGTCGGTGAACTACTGACAGTTCACCTACGGGGTTGGCTAAAACCCAGATGACAAACCAACCAAGAATAGGCGTGCGAATCACACCTTCCTTGTTATGGCGGTGGTCACCAACGCAATTGGGCACCTTGGACATTTAACCTCGATGACAGGGGGTTTGATCCGATCAACTGGACACAGACCCCTAATGGATTGCAGATTTCACACACCGTCCTGCTGCCTTACGGGTTAAGCTTTGGCTAACCGGAGGCTCCTGTGGTGAATTTCCCAAGAAATTCACCTGTTTTGACCTGGGTGACCCAGCAGTATCGCGCCCAGGAGAAAACCATTTTGTTTTTTCTTTTTGTAAAATCTGTTGAATCGTGCTTTGTTTGGCTTACAGTCTGAACTCAGACGTATGAAAATATAAACATGATATATTGGGCTGTCAGGCGCCTGCAGATATATCTGTCCGAATTGTCTCATCGTTATGACCGATCACCAAGCAATGCAATTCAGTCCAAGAAAGTCGAATCCAAAACCGACGGTGGCGGTGATTGAGAGACGGAGCATGGCGAGAGGATTTGTGCAAGTTCACTTAACGGTACTACATAGACATCATCCCAGCCATATTGAAAGGTTGGCTCCCGAACTTGAAGAAATTCCTACCATTCTACGTCCACCGGGGAGAAATCAGCGTACAATCCGACGGAATACTATGTCGCAATGCCCGCCTGATTGCTCGACCTACATTAGGCAAGGCAGTGTTCAAAGGTGTTTCTAACCAGTACACCGATGGCATCCTTTGTAATGTGAACTCTCTGAAATTGTTTCAGCCAAGAAGGGGTTTCGCAGGTGTTAGTGGCCGCTAACGAATCGCAGGTCTGTGCCACAGAGATGAAAACGTGACTGGGATGTATTGGTTGTCGATAGCTGGGCACCGCGTCACGTTATTCCCGATCGGCACAGCGAAAGATCTGATGAAAACTTTTGGGTCACCGATTTAGAATTTGCTGATGATATCGTCGTGTTTGCTGAGAACATGCCCAATGTCCAAGTAATTGTTGACCGCATCAGTCGACAGGCCTCCGAGATCAACCTAAGAAGTGAACACATCCAAAAACAAAATGTTTGCGACAGTCCTGATTCAACAGGGTGATTTGAGAATAAAAAGTGAGCGGATCGAATCCGTCGAAAGCTTTAATACACTACGCTCGACCATAATTCCCGGCGACCAAGCTAAAGACGACGTACAACTGCACGCCTAAGCAGAAGGACCACCTACGGTGTAGAAGAAAAATCAACCTCGGGACAAAAATGAGAGTTTTCTTGGAAGTAGTCCGTCCTATTTCGCAGCACGGCTGCGAAAGTTTGCCATTTAGAGCCCTAGATTAGAAAATGAAAGGATCATTGGTGCTTTAGAATCATTCTAGGAGCACGACGGAGGGATCAGCTCCCAAATGAGGCAACCAGAAACCGGTGTCTTATTCTTATACATCTACGAACGCTCATACAGCGGCGGCACCGACTACAATGATTTGATCACATAGCTCGAAAGTCGGATAACCACCGGACTTTGGCATCGCTTTCCTGTCCAGGCGGTGGACGGATGAAGTCCTGGGTAGCCAATACTATGCAAGGATGCCGAAAACCTCCGCTTCGTTTACGACACTTGCCGGCGGAAGTCAGGCTGGATCACAATTTGTGCAGATCTTGCCACCGATCGTGGGCACCTGCAATCGGGATAGTCATGAAGACGGCTTATCTTTTCCTAGGAGTCCACCACCGTAAAGTACAGCAAATATAGCTTACATTGATATGACTATCAACGACTTAATTCACTCTCTAACTCTCTTAATAATTGGTCAACCAAATGGGTAACCAAGAGAAACCAACCAAATCCCGTAAGTGAAAGGGTATGGTTACGGAGCGAAAAAAAACTAAACACGCGCTTGTCCAGCAGGTACTGACGGGGAACAGAACGACTGCCTGCCATCGGATGAACATTTCACCTCGCATACGTGGTCTCCTTACCCAGCCCAACGTCTTTAGGCGAGTACCGATAATTCGATCCAAAACATTTATTATCTCGTATTCGACTAATACACAAGTTTGAGATTCGAATACATAGAAAACAAACAGTTGGAATGGGTGTAAAACAAAAACAAAAAACGGTAAAAGACGGACAGGTGACATATCACAGGATCAGTAACAAAGACCGAGTAGATCCGATTCACGGAACCAGTGGCGTGGCCAGTGTGATCTAGTCCAGAAAGTGGGAAAACGGTGGGTCACAGCTGGGGAGTGGGGGAATGGAGAGAGAGAGAGAGAGAAAAAGACCTAGTGATACACATGCGGACAACCAAACGGACGAGGATCAAGCGGTTTTGCATGACCACAACAACAGGACGGGGAGGAAGACCAGCTGGAATGTGGCCAGATAGAGTAATTTCGGTGTGAACACAGTCCAAATGAACAGATGGGACTGGAGCAAGAAACAAATGGTGGCACAGAATGTTAACGGTAAAATCACAAATCCCAATCGGAATAGGGACAGACTGGCACCGAGACGACTACTGGTGGATGGATGAAATGCGTATCGGGTGAAATAGGCCAGTTGCCAGTAGAGAGGGCCGGCATAGGTGAAACAGGCGAGTAACGGACCGGCAATTAGTGGTTGATGTGTGCGAAGACCCACATACGCAGCGGACACATCGACCGTGGACAAACTGATTGAATTGCCCTGAATCGGGGGAGGGGGGACGAAAAATGAAAGAGATGGGGACAAGCAAATGAGAAATCTGTGGATGTCATAGAGAAGAGGAGATTAGGTTAGTGTATAATAACAATCGATGAGCAGTATGCTGTGATCGAAAACACCAAAGTTATAGGCAGATATTCAGAGTGGAACAATGAAGTGAGCTAGTCCACAACGGGATTAGTTCGTGCACACACCAGAAAATTCGCGGACTGAAATGCTACTAAGCATTGTGTATCGGTGTTTCCACGTCGCAAAGAGATCACCGGGCAGAGGACGTGTATCGAACGGACTGTGGATGGATGACAATAGGGGTCGCAGAGGTAGAACGTAAACCTGACGCAAAATTGGTTGTCCGGTAGACGTTGAAGAGAAAGAGAGCACAACACAACTAGGTTGCACGATTTATGTCGAGACAGATTTATCTGCATGTCAACCGGTAAAATCAGGCAGAAAACTACCATTTATATCGCTGAACAGAGTACATCAGTTGGCACACGACTGCGACGAATCATCCGGTAGACGATCAGACTGTTTGCCATTTTGTGTAAACCCACGAGATGACCGAAACCATCTTCATCAGATCATTGCCATGACCTATGCTAACCATGTATAATCAACTTACTGTTTATACACGATCTAGTATAATTATTTCAGCCCTTTCTTACTCCAATATTATAGCAAGACATCTCCAGTACTAGAGTGAGCAGATGTGCATATAAAGATGAGATAGATATCGTTCCATCGACAGAACTGCAACAAGAGTAGACCGATAGTCATTTTGTCATTACACGTAAGTGAATATACTAAAAGAAGGAAACCTCATGATCCAAGGACATAATTACTATACGTGGTAAGTTAAAGGGAAATATTTAAACTAGAACCAGCTTGGTGATTCTGCTTTAAAGACAAGGATGTTGTAAGCTAGAAGGAAGACTGTTCCACATTTCAAGAAACACTTACCGCAGATTATCAATGGGCTAAGGAGAACGACATTGAGTCCAATATTTCTAAATGCAAATTCCTATCCTTACGCCATAGGAGTAGATTGTGGTATTTCCTGGGAAATCAGTAGCTGCCAAATACTTTGAGTCAGAAAGCCTTAGGTATAATCGTTCAGGAGGACCTTAGTTGCTTAATCTATTGCGCTAGGGCTTCGTCCGTTGCTGTGAAGGATTTAGGTTTGCTCGAGTTGAATCAGTGTCGTTCCCACGTTGGCTATCAGTGTATATTCGACGGTACACAAAGTACGTCATTGAAGCTTGGAGACCATGGTTGCAATGTGATCGTAAGCCGCAGGAGCGTCCACAAAAAGATGACCACCAAGATGGTCAAAGGATTGAACTGTCTCATCTATGGGAGGTGATTACGATCATTGGGAATATATTCCACTCAATACCGCCAAATTCGCAGAGACTTGATTTTTGCGCATCGAATACTACAGAACCACAACCAGTCATATCGGCCGCTACTCATGTTATCGAACTACGTACACCTTATGGGACACCGTTTCAATTTACTGATTCCAGATTGTCGACCGGGATGCCCGCATCATTCTGTTGCAGTCAGAGTGTGCAGTGCTTGGAACACCCTTCCATCTCATGTCATTTGTGTACTAACTGTTGAATCTTTCCAGTGGAGACTCGATCAAACCTTGGCACACCTCACCTTCCTACAGAACTAAAAAAACGGAAATTCGTCTGTGACTACATTATTTGTTCTCTCCTACCCGGAACTCTATATGACATATAATTCTTTTTTGCCGACAAATGTTACAGTTGTGTAAATATCCTATAGGGGCAAGAGAACAGTGAGCTTGTAATTAATTCCCATAATAGAACTTTGATTTTGAGTGTATCAGTCGCCCTGGGGAACTGTTGTTCCAATATTTCTTCATGCCCTTACAAAATTTATGCACTCCAGGTTTCACAATTTAAGTACCCGATTAACACTTACTGACCTCCTTCATTTATCCACACCCGCCCGCTGGAGGGGTCACTCCAGTAAAAAACACTGTGAGTGGCAGTTTACCCGTCAAAAAACCCCGCTAGATGGACGTAGGAGCGGGGTACCTGGGGCTTCCTCTCGACGGTGGGAGAAGTCTTCGCACTTCATTGGACAGCTACCGCCCGCCCAAGCTGAGCAGCCCCCAGCCAATAAGGTGCTGTCCCGTCCACGTTCCGCTTGTCTCATTGGGTGCATGAGGCATGAGGGCTGATCCCGAAAAGCGAACCGATAACACACCAGGAACAACACAAATAATCGAAATTCAAAGGCCTTGCGTGACAGGTCTCTACAAGTTCCCACACGGGTGCTTCGCCCACCCTCCCGCGTTGGGTTTACGCCCCACTGTCTTATGGGTCAGACTTTTGAGTCGAAGGCTCCGGTTAGGTTTCCCAAAGAAAAACCCCTTCGTCAGTGTGGACTGCCGCGAAGTATGCAGTGCCCTAAAGTCTTAGGCATCCATTTGGAAAAACCTCTTTCTGATCTCTCTAGTTCTTCCTCTCAGTCCCGAATAATAATCCCAAATGCCTCCCGTTTACGCCACCCATCGAATATCAATCAACGTTTTATCATCAAGGCCAAACAATCAGAAGCTACGGGATTTTTGAAACCGAAATCCCCTTTTCACTTAGCCGCGTTCAATGTTCGCACACTCTATCAGCAGGCTGCTTTGGATAGAACCCTTGAAACTTTCAATGTAGATGTATGTTGTGTCTCCGAAACACGCATATAAGAACCTACTTAAATCATTTCCCTGCGTTCTAACCCAACTTCGACCTCACGCTTCACCCTCTGTGTCAGGCGTTTCGGCATCCGAAGCTCGCGGTGTTGCTGGTGTTGGGATTGCGCTAAGTGCCAAGGCTGAGCGCTCGCTTCTTGACTGAATTCCAGTCAGTAGCCGACTATGCACTGTACGTCTCAACGGCTCAGCACGGATTAACAGCTATAGAACGAAGCATCGGTGCCTATTCGTCGTATCGGTGTATACACCAACCGATTACA
>UZAN01055393.1:3973-14550 GCA_900618425.1 Echinostoma caproni | reverse complement strand
TGATGAATAATTCCTGGTGCATTTGTAGCGAGTAGACCAGCTCCGTCATGTTCAGGTGGCATGATACGCACCACGAAATCGGTTCAGCATATGGTGTCAGCGTGAAACTGTTTGGAATTCCATAACTGTTTCAACTAGTGGAGTAGAGTGAATCATCATGGTTGAGTGCATACTTGTTTTTTTTCAATTGTTATTCATCTTCTCCTTGTCACATTTTCAAACTGTTTACGAGGGTCTTTCTTAGTTATGTGAGATGGTTGTGAACCTGCCGATCAGTCAGCACAGACTCTGATGCAATTTCCGGCTTTATCGACCGTTGTTCTGTAATTTCCTAGGTTTTTTCTATTTATTCGTTTACATTTCGTGCATTAGGGATCAGTCCGGTGGATTTCATCGGGGACCTCAAATACCCTCGAATGTCAAAAGCGAAAAGTCGCGATTAAGATTACGTGGGAAAGTCGGTCGGAGAAAGTATCCAGTGATACTACGGATTGGTTTTGTTGTATCAGCGATGAACGTTCGGTTAGCAACACTGAAGTGAACCTGTTCGATCCACAGTCCGATATCCTCAATGGCCATTATCTAAATCTATCATCGGGCCGATAAACCACCACCGTCACCAGCAGCTTACTCATCGAGGTAGGCACGCAAACTTCGATTCGCATTCTCGGAACTAATACTTGTTCATTATACGTTTGTATCTGAGGCATGTTCATTATCCTCGGTCAATATATCCAATTCACTCAAATCGTTTTCGAGGGGTTTTTTGCCACAATTAATATAGACTGCCAGAACTGTTGACATGCGCAATGCCTCTTATAGTCTGACACAAACGGTTCCCTGGTATGAGTCTCGGGCACTAGATTTGTGCAGCGTTCCATTTCGTGTCCTGCTCACCCTACCCCTGTTTTGTTCCATCTCTTCCCCCCTCCCACCCCACCCCCCTCCATCATACGGGCGTATCAACCACCAGGAACAACTTGTTTCGATGCACGTGCCCGGTGACGCGGACGGCACGTGGTTCGGGCTTCATGAAACGGAGTTCGCCTACGCTTGGGCCGATCGAACCCCGGTAGATTATGTGGCTCTGTCGGCCGACAGGAGCAAAGAACATCGACATTTGTCTGAGGATTGCTTTGTGCTTCAACGAGATCGGAATCCCGGTAGGTGCCTAGACTTTTCTCTTCCTATTGAATTGTTATAATGATATGAGCAATGTTCAATTAAGGCGAGGCGATGAATCAAAGGGCTGTCATGCATTACATGGAAAATATGGAAATTAGGTGGTAGAGTTAGTTGGATTCGAACCCACTCCCTCGGGATCCTGGTCGTTCTTTTCTAAATCCTCAACAAGGTGAGTAGTTTTAAATGGTTCCCTTTATCAAACGTGTTTTGTGGTTTCTCTATGCGTGTTCCCTTATCTTTCCCGTGGAGTTTTCATCACATGTGAGTGAAAGTGCGTGGTTTGTTAATTAAGCGGTTCTCGGTGTACTCCGGGTCTTGAAGTCTGGGGTTCGAATCGTACCACTGTCACTCGAATTTGATGGCAAGCTACTTCACTGCTAGATCGCCTGGACACCATGTAATACACTTAGCCAAGACACTGCCAGGTATCATCAAAAATGAGCGGTAGGTCCTCATGACTATGAGTTTCATTTCCCTCTACACCTCCACTTAAAATGCTGTAAAAATGGACGACAACTTGACGAACAGGTCTGTAAAATATTCTTGCCTTCCTTTTTTCTCCCTCCGTCTCTCGGTTTCTGTGACAAATCGATTTCACGTAGATCATGAATGTTCTTTTCGTGGATCTGTTCATCATCGTCCTCTACAATTCAAATTATTAACTGTCTTTGCCACCGGAAACTCTCAGTTGGTAAACTCGATGAACTTCTATGTTCGCGTTCCAGAATTTGCACTAGTGTGGGTATGATAAGCAGCCATGCAACCATGCTGGCATGGTCGCGACAACAGGGCGTTTTACTGACCGTCACATAACGCGCACGTGAAATAGGCAGGTGAATGCATACACATGAAAGTAGTGTGGCTCACCGCGAATGTGTGCGCGCGGAGGCCACCGGTGAAACCAGGAGGATGTAGGAGAGTATCTTGACCAAAATTTTCGCCCTCTGCCTCCCTTCTTATCAGATGCTGTGCCCTCGTACCTGTGGACTGCAGTGGACTGTTCCAGCCGTTATTCAGCGGTCATTTGTCAACTTTCTTCGGTGCCTCAATCGCACCCGGTTTCTGCTGGGGATACCGATCCTGCCGGATGGAAAACGATATCTTGTCCTTCGGGCTATCGGCAGTTTGCAAATCGGTGCTTTGCCGTACGTGATTTTCTATTTTTGGTTCCTTTTTTACTCTCTTTTTGTAAAGTGTTCAAAATCTGCTACTACTACTGTGTGCTCTAGAATGTTCGTTTTAGGAAAGGAATTGGCAAACCAGCCAGATAAACTCATCCCAATGGGAATATGGAGACGTTCAGTTTCTCATTTCTTTTTTCACGAACCGAACGTTCGTTTCTGACGAATATGCTATTCTACTTTTGCATTTTTTTCTCAAACATGCTAATCATCGCGTCCATATCATTGATATATTCATATTTCACGCATGTCTGGCTCCAGACTATGCACCAAACGCATTTCATACGACGCAATAACCTCTGCCTGGATACCCTCGGGTTAAGCAGAACTGAATGCCACCAGGTGCGGTGGAGGTGTCCACAAGTAATCACCCCTACCCCTATATTTTGTATTGGGGCATTGCCATGAAATAGTAATAATTGCATAATGTTTTCAAAATATTTCAATGATTTTTAAGAGCTTTTAGTTGCATTATGCCACCCGCCGACGAATGTCAATTTGAGGCATATTTGTTTAAAATTGTGACCTTGAAAGCATGTTGAGGAGTTTTAACATTCATCATCTCTATTAAGATGGGCAAAACTTCGTATACGGCCACATTATGCATTTGCAGGATTGGCCGGCTTGTACTGCCGGATATACTTTTTGATGCACAATATGCAAAATCGCTCATCAATTAGAGTGGGGCAATTTCTCTGATGGCCTCGTACATCGTGCGACCGGCGTTCACACTAACAGTGTGGAGTCTTTCAGGAATAAAGGAGTAAAGAGCCGATTGAAGAACTTGTACGGTTCTGTCTTAGATATGATATTGGGTGACTTTGATGAGATTCACTATTGAATGTGGTTCGATTTTTCGTATGAAACACTTCCCACCTATATGGAAACATTTTGGAAAAGTTTAGGCAAGCATATTTCTGTCAAATCATTTGATGCTCTTGCTGGTTATATTCTTTTGATGCTATGTTAATCTTAAGTACTTTTATACTGATGTTTATAAGAGCTCATTGATTTTTAGACATCATGCTATTAATGAGTAGTCGTAATATTTCTGCCAAAAATCGTTCAAGGAGGGAGGCTACTGTTGGACAGCGCCCCAGGTGCGTCCCTGGGTTGTGGGTAGGGGGATAACCTCACCGAAGAAGGTTTCGCTGTGAATAAGTTGTGCCATACCGCAACTAATAAGTGGCTGCACTACCATGATTTGGTGGGTTTCAGACTGATCACCTGGCTCCTGTTTAAAAGCCGCATAAGCCCAATGATGTTGTCGTGACAAGGGTCAATGTGACTGACCTTTTGAAACTAAAGTCACTGACCCCGTCAATTCCGAGTCGAGGGAATACTTCCTGCCGCCTTGCAGTTCGCACTTGGTTGTGCGAAGGCTAGAGGTGCGCCCTCAAAATAAAAAAATAAAAAACGCCGAGTGACCCTGGGGACGTCTATCGTACCAAACTCCCAAGAAACTCCATGGACTTGATTATGATGATGTTTGGAGCCGGCTTATCCTTTCCCAAGAGCCAGTCGCAGCAAAGTGAAGTAAGTAACCTTTGTAATGTAGAAATTAGCTTAGGGCTTGGTCTTGGGCGAACTACGGTCAGGTTGGCCAGCCCACATCACTTGAATTTTCATGTGACTATTCACAACCTAAAGTTTTCGACTAGCCAAATTATCACCTGCAAGGTAGCGCTGGCCAGATCATCGAATCATAAGCTGTGTGTTCCAAGGTCAATGGTGCACCATCCACCCATTGACTTTTACCATACCATTTTAAGTTGAACTTGAGAAACTGTCATTTTGATTTGGGAAACCGTCTTTTTGAATTGAGAAATAAACGCTGTGGTTGAATCTACTTCCGTTCAGCATACTTCACTGGTCAATTGATCACACGTTTTTTCTAACCCCGGATTGACCACCTGTCTCCCCGCGCTCTTTCTGTGTTGCAATGAGGTAGACCTCAGTCGTGCACTAAGATGTGATGGACGTCGAATCGGTGAGACGATGAAACCATGCTATTTGTGTGACAACCGAGCTGGACGCCACTCAGTATTCATGGAGGGTGACGCACTGTTTAGTGCGCACTGCAGCTAAAGTACATTTGTTCGTAGTTTCTCTAGCATTGACGATAATTCAATATCTAAAGCTGACCACGGTAACTACGACCTGGGACGAGCTTTGTGCTTACGGTGTACTCGGAGCGATGTACTTTTCATTACGAGTATCATTGGTCCATTTGAATAACAATATTTGTTCAGTGACAGAGGTTGGAGTTCGTGAGGTGAACTTGGGTGAATGGGCTGGCTGTCATCAATGCCCTGGCAACCAAAACCACTTGCACCCTAAGTGTATCTCGCCCGTTCCTGGCTCAGCTAGCGGAACTGAACGAAACAGAACACAGTCGATTTGTTTGGTAAAATGGGTTACACGTTTTCCAAAAAAGTATTGTTGCGCAAGAAACATCAACAAGTGACATTAAGATGCAGTGGACATTTTTCAGATGATTGCGGTTAGCGAGCAGACTGGGTGCTAAATTAATGACCACTGTGGGGACTCTATTAATAAACTCTTTAATCTCCCGGCAGAAATGTAAGACAAGTCGACGGAAATGGATACCAGCATTTTTCTATATTGGATTTGTTGATAAGGTCAGTTACAGTCAGTCAGGTAGACTAGCTGATGAATGATGTAATATCCAAGGAAGAAAAGGGAGTCTCGGCCTATTGCTCCATCGTCCGTGCTACTCAAGACTTCTGAGCTACATCTGCTGAATTGTATGCAAAACTATTTCACTGACTGATGCCAGTTCGTGTGTCTTAATGATATCAGTTCTTCCACAGTCAAATTGTTTTCACACTTAAGAATGCCGATGGATAGTTAATTCAGGTCAATAAATGGCCATCTAGATTCTCAAAATAATGGCGACGATCATGCGTGCTAGAGAGAAGGTCTTCAAAACTTCTTGGGCGGGTATAATAGTTTTATCATGGGGTATTCCTAATACCTGATTTTGTTTTCACAAATCGTGCGTTCAACCTAAGTTGCATCATCGCTATTGTTTCGACCCATTAATTCCATCGTTTATTCATACCGTTGGACCGTAGGTCTTTCATTCAGTTCCTACTCTGTGGCTGTCACCTTTTCACTTCACCTCTCTGTCGAATGTGACTATGTCGAATCTCGAACAAATTGTGTTGCTCTTTCAGATTGCACCGCAACTTTTGTCATGGAATGAGGCGAATCAGTTCTGTGCCGATTCGGTGCGCTCCGCCGGATTCACGGGCTCTTTAGCCTCGATCGATAGTGGCCTCGTACAAGGTGAGTCCGATTCCGACGAAGCTATTCTATGTGGTTGGCCCAATTTCATTTCTCAAACAGGAAACTCACAATTCCTTACCTTTAGATAATCAAGTCAAAGTATGTAAGCTTTATGCACCCGAAGGGTAAATTTTCAGCAATTTTTCACGATAATACAGTGAAATTAGGGGTGGGAGGAGGAATCGCATCGCAAAATTCGACAGCAAACTGTAAGAAGGAAGACGATCGATTAAAATGAATAAATAAACTAATTCATGAGGTGTTCGACCAAACCTGTAATAATAATCGATTTACTAAAAAGCGAGCAAGAAAAGAGAGGATGCTGTTTCTGTATGTGACAGTGCGTGCGGGAAGGAGCTTATAATTGGAGCGGGTACTGGGGTTTGACATGGATTTACTATGTTCGTTATGCAAGCAGTCAACGTTGTTGTTCAAGATTCGTTCGGCCATTCTTTTCCATGCATCAATATGTTTGCACACAATAAAATCAATCAGGACATCTCCGGCTGTGTCACTACATCGGGATAGGACTTTTCTGGACCTGGAAGTTATTGCGAAATCTTTTTCTTTTAGACCGGGAAAATATACAGGGGAACAGTAGAGCCAACGAGGAAGGATGCATGCTACCAGGAATTTGAAAATTACCTTTGATGGACCAGAAAGCATCCGAAGCCTGAAAGGATAAAACGAAAGTTTACGACTCCTGTTGTAAACGTGCTCTACATGTAACGTCCAAAAGAGATTGAGGAATGGAACGACTCCTATGTATTTAACAGAGTCAGCTTGGGGAATGCTGTGACTGTTAACGACGAGGTCTGGTAAATCATTAAAGATAGATTGATAACGGGAGCCAGATTTAAGGCTGAAATGAACGTCAACATTTGGAAACATTAAGCATGCGTGATCGGGGTAGAGGTCAACTTAAAACGGTTACTGTCTTTCAGACTGTCTCCTTAGCCTGTTTTCTCGCCCGATCAAGTTTTGCCATGCGATTCTCACCCGTATTCCGCTCATTCGGACATGGTGCACTGGCGAACCGGAAGTTTGCAAAAACGGGTTTTTGTTCGCATTTTCTAAACCCCTTATTAATCGGTTACGTAATGAAGACAACGAGCCACTGATTTCGACTAAATTTCTTTCTAATTTTACTTCCTTTTTGAATATCGAATGATACAATTTTTCTGTAAGGTGGAAGCATCAAAGGGGTGCTCTGTAACGCAGATGGAGGAAAGTCCGGAAAGGGTGGTGGTGGCGGGATTCAACCACACACGCCTTCCGAGTCGATAATTTGGTGAAGTATTACTAGAGTCACCACTACCGTGAATGCGGTCTGCACATACTTTTGCACCATACACCTCACCTCTTTTCAATTTCGTTCGTTTCAAATTATATTTTCGTCCGACGCATCGTACGATCAAATTCACCGGATCTTGGAACTGCACGGATACATGTGCGCCCTCGGACTGTTTTTTTTCTACGCGTGCTTCATGAATAGACAAGTTCCTAAACATGAATTTACACAAGCTATCATAGGTCGTTTCGCTGCATCTGTACAGGTGAATGTTGTGGCCCGGGGTTGGTTTATGTGACCAGGGAGACAACGAGAGTTAGCCAAGGCGAGATTGCCAGTGGCCACAGACAACAGTAGAGTCACTGATGCAGTTTCATAACTACGGCGCTTTGGAAAACGCTTACTGATTACGTGAAATCCAGAAGAGATGTCTTTCGTGGGATAAGTGTAATTTGCCCCACTGTGTTGTCGACTCAGATCCAAGTTCAGCGGAAGCAACTAAAACTAGTCATGGATCTGAAAGCGGCTTTCGACTCAGTCGACCGTTTTAAACTCTGAGGCCACCTTTCACTGAAGGATGTGCCCGAGAAGTTAATCGCAAGATTATAATCCCTCTACCATAACAGCCAAAGTCGAGCTTACGGCACTTTTTCACCCGAGTTCACCACGGAAAGTGGTGTTCGACAGGGTTGCCCTCTCTATCGGCCTCGTCACAGATGAAGTGTCGGCGCGGATACAAAACGCTCGGTTGGCATTTGCCAACTTAAGGCATTTGTGTCGCCATCGCGACATCCGGCTGTCTGCNAAGCGTCCGGTGTATGCTGCAGCAGTTCGGCCATTGTTGCTGTACGGTGCAGAGACTTGGCCATTACGGGAGCAGGATAAAAATACATTGTCGCTGTTCGAACACCGCTGTCTACGTCGCATTGCACGAATCTGGTGGCGAAACCGGACGAGCAATGCTGAGATCAGGCGTAGAGTTTTAGGCATTCGCGGTCGTCCACTAGAGCAAGTGATCGACCTGCATAGATTACATTGGTTGGGGCATGTGTTACGCATTTCACCAGATAGGTTGCCACGGCGAACGTTGTTTACTGAGGCAAGCAGCGATTGGAAAAACATCAAGGGTGGTCAAATGAGGACCTGGTATGAGGGTATGAAAACCCTTACCAGGAGACTGGGTCACATAAGCCTTAATAGGCCCTTTGGCTGGGAACCCCGAGATTATCATCACCGATGATTAGACACTAAGTGATATGGCTGGGTTTCGCAAACAGTGACGCTCGTGCATCCACTCATTATTCTCCTAACGCTACTCTATATACTGACCCACTAGATTATCCTTCAATGCAATATACCGGCGACCTAAACTCTTAGGACTTGGAGTGGCGAACCACATAAGGCTTCGGACGTCAGAAGGCTTTCTACTAAGAAAGTTGAGTAGCCGTGGTGAGGCCACAGGGATCATATGGTTCAAAGCTTGCCCGTGATAACGATATAATCACTGCACTACAGTCAACGTCTTACACGATCTATACAGTAGTTTACGCTTTCAATGAATCCAACTCCTCCCAGTTATGTGTGATATCCGGCTTCCCAACAAAACACTCAAATAACTGAGTCCAGCTACTCTAACAGGAACCATGGAAAACTTTCAGTAGATGGGAGTTCTGCACACACACGTGCTAGCTCAAGATCTCACCTGTTAAACAGAACTGATGGCACTGTTTGCTGTCTTTCAACTTCATCGAAGGGCCACTTTTGTCTCGTATATACCACTTCATATGCATTTGGTCTCCCGCTTAAGCTTGCTGTCATCCTTCTTTGCGTATCTGCTCGGGGTAAGAGAAGCTAACGGTAGTCCTTCAAAGCAGGAATTAGTAGTCAAAACCTAATTATGGAGCATCACTTTGCACTTTCAATGTGTGAACCTTGGCTAGCCCAATGTTTGTTTGGATACACGGACGGTTTTTGGAAGGACGCTTTGTTGGGCTCCAATCCATGGCCGGGATATCCTCCGTGAACGAATGTACGGGATAACCGACTGTGGGCCGAGTCTCGCGTGGGCTGGAATCGCCGACGGACTGAAGGTTCTCCGTGCAATGTTGGTTAAATGAAATCTTCAAAAGAGTGAACAAGTACAAAGACGATGATCGTAAAGGTCCAGTGAGATATCAACTCCACTCATACTCAAACCGAAAAACAAGGCTGTTGCGGCTTGTCAGTATTTTCGCACAAGTACAATGGAATTAGTTTCAATTGTTTTTGGTGGTGTTGTTCCTGAAAAATTGTCACCGTTTTTCTCGTTTAATAAAATGTTTCCTGTTCTCTATCATTCTCTTCCCGTTCGTATCACAGAATTTGTGTCTAGTCTGCTTGATGGTCTGCCGTTGAAGAGCACATCTGCGTGGATTGGTCTGAAACGAATTGTTTCCGGACTGGCACCGAAAATGATTTGGGCAGACGGTTCCCCCATGCGTTACTTACGTTCCGTTTACCGTTCGCGTAAATTTGGTATTTACAATGACCGTCTGGATGCAAATGAAGAAGTATTGATCGAGGTAATACTCCCCTATCCCATTGGTTTTATTTCCGTATCAGTAAGCGGTACACATAGATACGTGTTCCTAGTCTCGGATGGTTTAGCCTACGTTGTAGCTGTCAGTAAAGTTATTAATCTTAGATCGGTATGTATGCGGATATCCACGTCATGTTTTGGTAAAGCGACCGACTTACTGCAGCACTATGCCCTTAGATCTGTAGTGAGTTTATGCTACACCAAATATCGGTCAACCACTGTACACAATCTGGGTAATCAGGGAATCCTATTGATCGTTTACATAACTTATTCCGAAAATGTGAGCACAACAATCCATTGAATGTTGAACTGATTTTCCCGCCTCATCTTGATTGAGCGCATTCATTCAAACCCGCACACAGCTCTGTTCTGCCATCTATCGCTCTACATACCCTCGGATCAACGGTTTATGGCTTCAAATGTCTTGCGATCTGCCCATCCTGTTGCCCGCTGTCTGTCAAGCAATTCCAACTGCATGGACAGAACAAACTGTCAATCCTCCGATTTCGTCCGTTTGTCCACCTGGTTTCCATCCTGGTACGTCTGGGGATGTCGCATCTTCGACGCTATCTAAACCTATGTGCTACCGAATTCTGGATCCGTCTCGGAAAATGACCTGGCAAGTAAGTGAATTGCATCATTTCTTTTGTATCACCATCAATCAGCATTTTCTTGTCATCCTTGTCGCTTGCGTCAAGCATCCGGTGCGTGAATCCCAGCTGATATGGCTGAAACTTTGATTTCCTTTATTGGACGACTATTTCTGTACCATTTACTGTTCCCCGAGCAATAATCACCTTTCGGTCTTCCAACAGTTAGACACAAATGCTTCTATTTGGCGGAGATTTCAGTGTCCACAAAAAGGAATGGCTCAAGTATGCACTTCATGCACGGGAAAGCGAAGCCAAGACTTTTTCTCTGGCCAACAATCTGAGTGAAATAGAGGACAGCAACACACACGCACCCATGTTTGGATCAGTAACCTTGCGCGCGCGCACACCCCTGATCTTATTCTTACATCCTTTCCTCG